>VZRX01012436.1:20935-88068 GCA_013398075.1 Notiomystis cincta
ACCAGCCATACTGCAAGATATTGAAAAGCATCCTGGAAAGAGTCTTATTTCTCAGAGGTATATTGTAAAGAAAAATCCCACCAAAATAACAAAAAAAGCCCCCACACCATCTATTCAGGACTTGATGAATACAGCTACAAATACAATAGTAAATATTAAAATACTAGTGATATAGTTCATGCCATGAAAATTCATACTTAATATCAGAAAAGTTATGAAAAATAGTGATGGGGGAAATCTTGCATATAATCTAGGCCTAACTAGTTCTGACAGCACTGCCTACATTAATCTGTGACAAAATGATTCATGGAATGGAATTTTTTTTGCTTTCTCTCTTTACTCTTTTTTCAATAATTTTGCTCCCCGCCTTTACCCTTAGTGAATGCAACACTGCTCGATAATGTCAAAGATGGACCGAAAATGTGCCATCTATTTGGCACCCATTATGGGTATAGAATCTCAAATCAAGATATAAATAAAAAATGAGGTCATAAGAAACAGCAAAGATACACATTTGATTTATGAAATTGTTAACACAGATCGAGGGGAAAGATTTTAAATTAAGTATCAGGAGTATGTATACTCAAGGAAAAGTAGAAGGAAAGATACAATAGACCAAACTCACTCATTTTACTTTGATGTGTTTGAATCTAAATATAATATTTAAGGTATGCAAAAATTAATTCCTTTTTTTTTATATTCATCAGAGGTTTTTTGCCATGACATTTATATTTGAGGGTCAGGTGAAAATAAGAAGAGCTTAGATATCTTTTTTTCTGTCTCCAGATAAAATGGCATAAAAAGTTTGACCTTTGGATGATGACCATGGAACCTCACCGAATGGTGACTCAAATATTGAGTTCATTGCAGTCTCAGAAAATTCCTTTAGCTTCTGTGTGTCTCAAAGATTCATAATATTTGTATGTAAGGTGAAGAGGTTATTTCCATAGAATTGTGGAATAGGATAATTTAGATTGGAAAAAACCCTTAAGATTGTTGAATCCAACCATTAACTGAACACTGCGAAGCTCACCACTAAACCAAGTCCCTAGAAGTCATATTTACATGTCTTTCAAATACATCCAAAGGTGATGACTCCACACTGCCCTGTACACCCTGTTCCAGAGCTTGACAAATTTCCTGTGAAGAATCCTTCCCTAATATCTAGCCTTATTCTCCCCTGGTGCAACTTGAGGCCATTTCTTCTCATACTATCACTTGTTGTTAAGACACCAACTCCTCTCCTCAATTCAGCCTCCTTTCAGGCAGTTGTAGAAGACAATGAGGTATCCCCTGAACCTCCTTTTCTCCAGACTAAACACCGCATCTCCCTCAGGTGCTCCTCATCAGACTTGTGCTCCAGACCCTTCCACAGCTCCACTGCCCTTCTTTGGACACGCTCCAGCACCTCAATGTCCTTCTTGTCATGAAGGCCCTCAAAATAGAGCATGGGGTTCAAGCTGTGGCCTCACCAGTGCCCAGTATAGGGGGACAATCCCTGCCCTGTTCCTGCTGGCCACACCATTGCTGTTTGGCCACCTGGGCACTCTGCTGGCTCCTGTTCAGCTGCTGTCAACCTACTCCTCTGAGTCCCTTTCTGCCAGGCATTTTTCCAACCACTCTTTCCCCAGCCTGTAGCACTGCAGGGGGTTTTTGTGACCCAAGGGCAGGACCTGGCACTTGGTCTTATAGAACCTCATGCAATTGGCCTCAGCCATTGTATCCAGCCTGCACACATCTCTCTGCAGAGCCTTCCTGCCCTCCAGCAGAACAACACTCTCGTCTAACTTGGTATCACCTGCAAACATATTAAGGGTGTACTTGATGCCGTCATCCAGGTCACCAATGAAGATATAAACGAGGCTGGCCTAAATACTAAGCTCTGGAGAACACCGCTTGATATCAGCCACCAACAAGAATTAACTACATTTACAATTTAAAAGTTTCAATAAATAAAAAGTATAAATCTGTAGCCAGGTAGACTATGATCACACACTAACAATTCTGGTCAGACCTCTGTAACTCAGCTAATAAGGCTTAAATGTTATGTATGTTCTTTTCGGGATTCATTTTTGACCAGAAACATACCCTGACTTCTCTCACTTTTTGAATAAAGGTTCTGCTCACAGAAGAGGAAAGCTACTTCCTCAATTTATGATGTAGGAAAGGATTTGCCTGGGATATTTGTGATCTGAATATGTAACATCATTCTATGTATTTTTGTTTCTTTCTAAATTAACATTGGACTTTGCTGGGAATTTTCTGCTGTATGGTAACATTAGGCATTTTTTTCTGTCACTTTTGCTTCTCTTTCTTTTGTAGAGTGAGGTCCCCATAGGATATGATCCTCAACAGCAAATCTGAACTGAGAAAAGAAAGCAAAGATGATTTTCCATAGAATTTGCAAGAATGCAGATTTTTTTTTTCAAATGTCCATGCGCTTCACAAAATCTTTTATTTATTTTTGCCTTAGGTAGTGATAATTCATTACAAATGTATGTGATGATAAGAGAAATTAGTTTGAAAGGAAGAGGCCTCTCAGAGTCACTTCTGCCTCTTGCTGCATTTGTTTGTGTTTATGTAAGCAAAAAATGGCATGCATTATCTTTTTATGAGCCTTGCGATTTATTCTGTTTTGTTGTCAGACCTTTGGGAATGCATTCTATAAACTTTATTGAGACAAGATATCTAGAGGCGTTTGCATATTTGTGAGCTCAGCACAATATTACTTTTTAATGCACTTTTGACTTTGCATGGAGAAAATGGAGTAAGAAAATGTAAAACAAATATATTTCAGGTAGCTTCAATTTTATTACCTGCTTTTTGTTTCCCTAGGTTAAAAGCAAGTAAAGATTCAATCATTTAAATTTAATAAATGCTGAGATCTACTAGTTTAATTTCCGACTCTTTCTGTGGCTAAAAATTAAAATTACTAATCAAGGTCTTAATTTAAAAATCTATTAAGGACACTGCTAACCAAAAGATGCATTTAAATGTATTCTGGTGTGGTTCTGGAATTGGGCTTTATGACATGTCTGTTTGCAATAAAAAGACTTGCACAGGTTTTGCTGTGGTTTTAATTCTCTACGTTCTTCCTGATGCTGACCCAGATTGGCATGAGCCCGTGTGCAGTACCATGCTGAGCTGTGCACAGATACAAGCCGATATAAGTCCAGCAGTAGACCTTTGAAGGTAGTGCAAGGCTCAAGAATGTTTGATCTATAAGCAATCAGGCACTGAAAGAGTTGCTTTTGGAAAGCCTTGAAAAGAGAAATTGAAGTGAAATCTTATTGTGGTCTTCAGCTACCTAATGAAAGAATTTAGAGAAGTTGTATACGAGATCTTCTCAGAAGCACGCAGAAGGAAAGGGGGCGATGCAGAAGGCAAAATCTTTTCACTGGAAAGGTAGACAAGCACTGGAAAAGGTACTCAAAGAAGTCTGTCATGTTCCCTTAATTTTTGGAAATTTAAATGTCTTTTAAAAAAATTCCAAATTATCTGTACACATTTTATTTTAGATACTTTATTTGCATGTTTGTCACTGTCAGAAGAACAAGTTAAGATATTAACCACAATTCAGTATGTATTTGTTTTATTTCTATTCTTTGCCCTTCCATCTATGCTGGCATCTCAGAACCCTCTAAGGATGTCAGGGGTTCATATGAGAAGAATTTGACCTGTCTGATTTATTTTAAAAGACAATATTGGAATACCATGGTAAAGTCAAAGTCCCACTGGGTCCCATCTTTCTTTTTCCCTTCAGCTAATTTCTTTGTCATGATTTGTGCCTTTTTTAACCTGAACTGTCCATTAGTAAATTGGAATTTATGAGCACTCTTAAAGAAAAAAGAAATAGATTAGAGAGTATTTATGGAAAACCTACTCCTACCATACAGAAACACTTCTGATAGAATCTGGAGAATGAAACTCCCTTTGGAAAGGTTTCTGATTTGTTATATTTTCCTTCCCTGATAAATCACTTGATTTTGAAATAACATCCTCAATAACAACTTGGGTAATTGACGCAAAGAATCCTCTCTTCCTCATGGTGTAGAGGTTCCCCTCAACAATTTCTGTCTCTCTGAACAGAAATAAAAGAAATAAATAATGTTTCTTTGTTTAATGTTCTAGAAAAGAGTAGTGATTTTCACACACTCCAGCAAAGAAGAGATGTATTTGGCTGAACTGGCATCCTTCTCTTTCTTCGATTTCCCCATTTAACAGACGAGTGTTACCACAGCTGTGATTTTTGACCATGCTCTGACACGATGTGCACATGTTGCAATCGTTTTTCATTATGCACACAGAGAAAATTAAAAACAAAAACAAAACCAAAAAATACCAACAAAAAGAAAGGAGCAGTTTCTCCATTTAGACACTAATTCAGCAGTGCATATATCATCGTTATTCAAGAAAACATGCCATGAACATGCTGATGGATGTGCTTAGGTGTTATGTTGAATTAGGGACTTAATGACAAAAGACAAGCAGTAGAGCTGAACAGTTTCCATGGAACTTAAATGTTAATGACAATCATCTACTGCATCACAGTGAAAAAAAATAAAAATTAATAAATTTTGAGGAAACTGCAATGTATGTTGTAACATTACAAATAATCACAGCCTCTAGAAGTGTTCAGACTTTGCTCTGAATATTAAAATTTCTGGGTTTTGTTGAAAGTAGAAACAATATGAGTGAAGCAATAACATGCTGATGTTTGTTGCCAGAGGAGATGTAGAGACACAGAGTATCAAGAGGTTCAAAAAGGATTAGAGAAATTAGGCAGACAAATTAGACAAGACAAATTAGATATTAAATGAGCAAAGTCAATACTATGCTATTGAGTGACTGACAAAACAAATAAAAAAGCCTTAGTCTAGAGGCACTTTGATGAACTGTAAGGTTGAATGAGCAGAAACTTCATGGAGTCTGGCAAGGAGAAGAGCAATGTCTTGTACATGAGCAGAATAAGGTCATTTATCATTACAGCTGTTACCAGACAGACTGAAATAGGAATTCTCCTGAAAAGGACCTGGGTGCAGTGGGTGGACACTGTATTTAGCAAGAGCCAGGAGCACTCTCACTGTGAAGAATGCATGGTCCACATTTGTATGCAGTATGAGGAGCACGGCCAGGAGATCAAGAGTGGATTTATTCTCACCAGTGCAGATGAAATTACACCTGGAAGAGTGTTCAGTCTTGGACCTCTCAAATTCAAGAAGTATGTCACAAAACCAGAGGTAGCAGAGTGACAAGTGTGATTAAGGCCCTAGAGTAAAGAAAGTAGAGAGATAGAGGAAGATGGGGATATTTAATGTGATTAAGGTGAGTTAAAGAAGTCTAATATCATCTTGGAATTGTTTTAAGAACAGTTACAAAGAGTACAGAGTCCAATTCTTATTATTGACAGATGCTAAATCAAAGTGGAATGGACACAAGCTGGGGCTTGGGGGACTAGATATTGGAAATATCTTTCTCTCTGAGAAGACCACATAACACCAGAACAGGAGGAAGAATCTCCATCCTTGGAGGTTTTCCAGATCTTCCTAAACAATCACTGCTGACCTGATTTGGCTTTAGCAGCATTCATGCTCTGAGTAGAAGTTTTGCTAGATCCACGGCTCCCTTCCATCCAGAGGTTGGGGTTTTCTTGTTGTTCTTGTTTTTGGTTTTTCTTTTTTTTTGGGGGGGGAGGGGGTGGTTGTTTTTTTTTTTTCTTTTTAGTGACATAGACAACAGAAAGGTTTATACAGATATGAAAGGGAATATCTAGGTTCTAACATAATTTCTAACATCCCTAATACAGTTACTTTGGAAGAAGTCATTTCTATTCAAGGGTTGCACTTACATATCCTCCCTAAACAGCCTTTTATGCTGCTACTTTCAGAGGAAGAATAAGTGTTGGAAATATTGGTAGGGTATTTCTCATGTTTTAAGAAGACAATTAAAAGAAAGCACCTTTCTCTCCACACATCCTCTCTTCCAAGCATATTGCTGTTTTAAAAGTTTTTCTACTACTGTTTACTTTGTCCTGTAACAGGTAAAGGAAAATGAAATCTGTAGTATTTGCCTAAAGCAGCATTTAGTTCAGGTCTAACGACATGATATAGGAAAAGACATCATCATACTATGGACCTCTTCCTTGTCTACTTATGCCTCTCCCTACAGAGTACTGATGCATTATATGTAACAAAAAATCAGCTTCTTGGTGGAAAATAATAGCTTCACAAGCAAAACATGAAGGAAATACATTTTCAAATGACCTCGAGGAATTCAGGATACGGAGAACTACTGAAATTATCTAAAATACACCCAGACATACAACCAACTATACTATTTCAACCATTAGAAGCAAAAATATCTGTGATATGTTTTTGTCTTCGCTTTACAGAGAGAGTCCAGAATCAGTATGACTAGGAAAAGGCTCATGGTTCAGAGGTAATTTTTTGGTTTGGCTTGTTTTTAGACAAAGTAACATGGATGGAAAAATCAGAAGAGTTCAGGTTTACAAACTTTAAGACATTGTATCAACACTGTCAAATGAGAATCCTTAGGTTGTCTGAGATGCAACCTGCAAGAGTAACTATGGAAGAACCTAAAGATTTTCATTTTAACTGTAGATGTCATGGCAGCAGACTTGGAAAACTCAGGAGTTTTTGCCAATGATGTGTTTGCTGTATAACTTTGATTTTTAGTAGACATATTCTCCCTGTCCATTACTGTCCTTCCCTCTCCCCTTGAAGTATCTTCATAGCCCCTTCTTGCTGAGCTGGAATTCTACACAAAAGCCATGCATTAGTAAAAAACTAGATGGAGCTGTATCTAATGTTTACACAATAAAAATGATTCCATTCCACAAGTAAATCACCACTACAATGGAGACTCAGTGCACTTACCATGCAATGCTAGCCCAGAACTGGGAGTGTGCAGGTAGAATGCTACCAGTGTGATTGCCTGGGGAATACAAATGCATTATCATCTAACAGGATTATTGATCTCATGTTACAGAAATGAAATAATTTCAATGTCAAAATTCTTCTCTAATTGTCATAATTAAGAACTCT
Organism: Notiomystis cincta; assembly: GCA_013398075.1. Classification (NCBI taxonomy): domain Eukaryota; kingdom Metazoa; phylum Chordata; class Aves; order Passeriformes; family Notiomystidae; genus Notiomystis; species Notiomystis cincta. Next base: position 28,000 of record VZRX01012436.1, read on the forward strand.
TTCTCTCCTGCCTTGACTTTCACAGGAAATAGATGCATGTAATGAGAAAGACATGTACACAAATTCTTCATAAGGATGGATAGGTACAGATAAGAATATAGCAAGTTGATAAGTGTTAGGTACACTGTATTTATGAGACTTTTTCATGCACAGTGATTAGTTTACCAGTATATTTTTTCATATAAGAAAGAAAGTTTAAGAAGTTCCCTTCCTTCTTTTTTCTGAGTAATGTATCTGTCCACCCAATCAGTGCTTATTGCTCTCCACTTCTCCACTGACAAAAGTGTCTGCAGATCCCACAAGGTAATGTGGGCCAGAAAAAAGATTCATGTAATGAAAAATATTATTTTTATAATTTTGAATTTCTTTTCAATTTCACTTATTTCAATTTTACTTGCTAGATCTGTTTTAGAAGGTCTAAAATCATTATTTAAAAAAAAAGTTAAAATATAAAAATGTACTTGTTTGTTTCTTCCTTCATTGCTTAACAGAAATTCCTTATTATTTAACCTCACTACCATTCTTTAGTAGCTGGGTTCTTCATTGGCAAAAAATAACTGAGTCCTTTCAAGGAGTGTGTAATCAAGCATTTCCCTGGAGAAACTGACTTCCCATAGTGTGGATGGATATACTCTTTCCTGAGTAAAGAACTGTTTGGACAGCTGGGCCCAGAGGAAAAGGGTGAATGGAGTTGATTCCTTGGTGGCTGGTCTCAAGAGGCTCAGTGTTTGGGCCAGCCTTGTTTAATATCTTCATGGGTGACCTGGATGAGGGGATCAAGCACACCCTAAACCACTTTGCAGACAGCACCAAGCTGGGCAAGAGTGTTGATTTGCTGAAGCGCAGGAAGACCCCACAAAGGAATCTGGACAGGCTGCATTGATGGGAGAAGGTCAATTGTATGAGGTCCAACAAGGCCAAACACCAGGTCCTGCACTCAGGTCACAACAACCCCAGGCAGTGACCATTCCTCCTCTAGTCCGCATTGGTGACATGCCACCTCAAGTACTGTGTCCACTTTTGGGCCCCTCACTACAAGAAGGACATTGAGGTGTTGGAGCATGTCCAGGGGATGCAACAGAGCTGGGGAAATGTCTGGAGCACAAGTCTGATAAGGAGCAGCTGAGGGAGCTGCAGGTGTTTAGTCTGGAGAAAAGGATGTGCATGGGGCACCTCCTTTATGACTGCCTGGAAGGAGGCTGTGGTGATAGAGGTTTCAGTGTGTCCTCCCAGGTTGAGAGGAAATGGTCTGACAGTTTGCTGGAGCCTGGCTAGTTAAATAGTAAGAAAAATTTCTTCACAGAAAGGGTTGCAAAGCATTGGAAAAGGCTACCCAGCAAAGTGTAGAGTCCCCATCTGTGGAAGTAGTCAAAAAGCATGTGGATGTCGCATTTAAAGACCTTTTTTGAACATGGTAGTCGTGCTCAGTTGAGTGTTGGACTCAACGATTTAGTCTTTTCCGACCTATGATCTTGCAATGTGCCTATTTAAATTTTCTTGCAGCCAGGTTCATTGCTGGCTTCAGAAATTACTCCTGTGTTATACAGAGAATGGCTTTGGCTTGGAGATGTCCTGTAGGATCCATGGAAAAGACTCACTTTATCGATAGGCTTTTTAACTGCAGGGATGTTCTACACAATGCACTGGAAAGAGCTGATACATTTGTCACCTTGCTTTTCCTGCAACTAAGGGATTTATATGGTCATAAAATTCCTGGACACATCAGAAATTACACAGCTATGGATGGAAAGAAGATCTAGAAGGGTGTTCCCTCCTGCCTATTTCTTAGAAAGTAATGGGTGAGGGAAGGAGAATTTGCCCATTTGAAATAAAAGCGCAAGAGAAGAGATAATAGGATGGAAAGAAGCTCCTTTCCTCCATTTCGGAAATCTCAGGGTCATAGAATGATAACATTAGTCTAGAGTAGTCCCAGAATTATCTTTTTCTCGAGATCACCTTCAATTTCAATCAGGAGATAAGTGCCATTTTATGATTACTGTCACATGCTGATGGTTTCCATTGCTCCAATTATTTTTAAGCCAAAAGTGTGCTGTTCGGATGCAGAAGAGTACCACTGAAGAAACCTAGCTCCCTGTTATGGGGATGATATGAACATAAAATCCTATCCAACTATAAATAACTAGATCATTTCTCAAACATTAAGAAAGCAGAAGCAGATATACTTGCATCAGCGGGATGACTGTGAGAGAAGAAATAAGAAAGGTGGTTTTCCTTCTTATTTAATTTTCCCTCTCTCTTTTATTTTAATGGTCTTGTTCACGTGGAACAGGCAGTATACAACGTGGCAGAGGCAGCAAATCTGCTCAGGATCCCAGTAATGGAGGTGAAGCCAACTCTGGAGTGCGGTTTGCTGCACGTCAAAGGTGATGAACGGGGGATGATTTACTAAGTCACCTGGGCTCTTCCCTCCTATGCCAGAGCTTGTTCCAACAAGGTCTCTGTGTGTTTAACGGATTCATGCAGTTCAATGAAGTTTATTCATAAAAGAGAATGTCAGCTCAGCATTTTCTTCCAAGTAACATGTGTGAAAACCGCTGCGTAACGGAATTCTGGTTTCATTTTCCAGGAGCAGGACCCCAGAGGATAAATTCAGTATCCTTTACAGCATACCTTTCCTTTAGCACAAGTGACAGAAATGAGATACTTAATGCAACTCTTGCTTCATACTGGAGTATGGAAAAATTCCTAGCAATGCAAAAAGGGCCAATTCTCATCAGAACTGCATGTCCTTGACCAGCACATATGATACAATAAATATTTCTAGTTTTAGAAATATACACTTCGTTTTTGGACCAGGAAAGGTAGGAAAAACCAAACAAAATCCAAAACTAAAAATAAATATATTTTCTGGGTATGTGCTGACACAACAGAGTTTTTCAGGAAAAGTTTGTACCTTGCTATGTTTTTCTTCCTTCATTGTAAAATGTATCAAACAAAAAGCAAAAATCATGGACTTGAATGCTTATCTTCAAAATGGAGGCTCTTGGGGAAATGCTACTGATGACTGAAAGATCTTTTCAAATTGTTTAAATTTAAAGGACTTTTCTAAGAGTAAAGGAAGTGAATAAAATAATATGAAAAATCAATCTCAGCTTGTCTAGCTATTTTTAAAACATGTAAACATTTCAGGGGCCAATGCACTGAAAAGAAAACTGTTCGAGGAGAAATTCTGGATTATTATATAAAGTGATCTGGTGAGAAACCATCAGATAAGAACAAGTAGGAAAAAAATTAACAAATTTTTCTTTCAGGTTTTGCAAGACAAAGAGATTTCAATAAATCTTGATCAATGCAGTTTCAGGTGTGTGGTGTGAATAAATATGAAGGTTAGGTTTAGGATACCTGCAAGGAATAGGTTGTATTTATAATTCTGGTTTTCACTGACTGATAATTATAAAACGATCAAAATGGTCATAAGGTCATATTCCATAACTAGTTAGTTCTAAAGTGTTGTGTTGCTTTGCAAAGAATCTTGAGGTCACAAAGGGATGTAGAAAAGAGTGAAATTTGAGATTCTCTGTCCTTTTCCAATCTTCCTGATCTTTCAAATTTTAACATTATGAGTGTTTGGAGAGATGACACATCTGATTTGTCAGCCCTCTTTGTTCATCAAATGGGAATACCATTTTTTTATGTCCAGAGTGTTTTCTGTTCTTTTTTCTTGCTGTATGGCATGTAGTACTCTTCTACAAGAACTATTTCATCTAACTTCAGCATGCAAAGAACACTACAGCTAAATCACAGAACACAGTACATTTTCAGCACTTCAGTACTCCAAATTTATGTTGAGAAGGAGCCATGTGACACCAAAGTAAGGTCATTCACTGCAGAAAACAAGAAGTTTCTATGTATTATCAGCATTCCTTATTCCATTAATATATTACTTATAATATCCTTACTCCCATATAGTTAAAACCAGAGTACGTGCTCTGCACCACTGTTAGGCATCAATCAAGAATACTTGTACAACACAGACTTCTTGTACTTGTACAACACAGCTTAATTCAGACAGATATCAAGTAGAAAATTTTTCGAAAGGGTGCAATTAATACATAATTCTGGAAATCCAGAGATGGAAACAACCCATTGATGTCACAGCTATTAAGTTTGATCCAGCTCAGTATTTTTCATTCTTGTCACTGAGAACATCTCCAATTTATCCGCCAAAGAACAGAGAGGAACATGGGGAAGTTAGAAGTGAGTTTTGTTTCTTTTAGCAAGTAAGAATGGATGAGCATGGGGGATGATAAGTGTGGAAAGTTCATCGAGTTTCCTCTTTTTAAAAAGGTTTAAAAATATTCCTTTGTTGTCTTGCATGGAATAGAACTTAGTTCAACACACAGCTAAAATGCTGCGCATGGGAATGTCCTGGAACTTTTGAGTTAGAGCAATTCCCTGACTCCTCTGACTTATTTTGCCCCATTGCCTTTTATTCTATTTTTATTATTCTGCCCTCCACATCCAATATGTTGGAAAATATCCTGAGCAAGTAAAGAGATCACCAAGAAGATAAAGAGATACCTTGATTTTCTCAAGGCTACATACAGGAGACTAAATTCCAGAAGCAGTGAATCCATTCTTCAGGCCAGCTGGATTTATGGCAATTGCATGGACCGTCAAATGAATGGACAGTACATGATACTCCTTAGTGACTTGTACTGCAATGTGACAATTACTTTGGTTCTGGACAAAGAGTTTGGAAATCTTTAGGAAGAATCTAAAGTACAAAGGTTTGTTTTGTTTTTTAATAATAAATCCTTTGAAGCAGGCCTTCGTTTCTGAGTATGTAGTGGCAGGAACAATCAATTGAATGGCTTCCTTTTTTTAAAAGGCAGCATTTCTGGACCCTCATAGACAATTCAAGGGATGTTGTCTACAGTTTGGGATGTTAAATAAGAGGAAAACTAAATAACACGCTCAGTTTCAGATAATAATTTATAATGTAGCATAGAATAATATATTTTTTCCATGTGTTGACATCTCTTTGACATATGGAGATTTCTTATTTATATACACATTTGTTATTCATCACGGCAAAGATAGTTGAATAAATATGAATAAAAGAAATACACAAACAAATTTCTTCTTAAAATACTTCTGTCTGGATGGAATTTTGCATCTTCAATACATGGGTTTGGTATCTCTTGGACTAATAACTCAGTGGAAGGACTAGGAAATGTACAGTTTAAAACAAGAGTTTGAGGGGTTTTTTTTGTTTTGTTTTGTTCTTTTCCATACTGAAAGGAACACAATGTAGGAAATAATGTAGGAAATATTTTTTGTTTCAATTATGGAGTTACACTGAGAAAATATCAAAAGTCTGATGGTTCTGAATATTAGAATTTCTTCTTTGGGCATTAAGTATTCTTATCCTGTCAACCTTATGGAAATAAAAGTGGTATGGAATAGGTCTTAGAAATTAAAGCCCTTTCATATAATTATTAAATGTGTCACTCCATTCTGAAAAGGGTGTAGCATTAAATGGGCTTTGTTTGATTTTAATCAAACTTTCTTACCTGAAATACCTTCTAAATTTAATGACTCTGTTCTGCAGTCAAGATCAGCTGTCATTCAAATTCAGTCTACGGGAGGATATGTCTTTTTAATTTTTTTTTTCACTATAAGATTAGTGTACACAGATCCAGAGAAAGCCTTGCAGAAAAAAATGTAATTATATGAGATGAAAGATAGAATGAAACTATGGGAGAGAACAAAGGTGTATCATTCAATATCTTATGTGTTCTTTGTCATGGAAGTGATTTCTGTAGTTGTAAGAAGAATGGTGATTTACTAGGAGTTAGATTCTTCATTTGCTACAGCAGTGTTGTACACTTACAGTGCATGTCATGTACATAAAGCTCAGTAAAAAGAAAAAATAAAAGAGAACATGTCCCAGTGGCAGAAACTCTTCTATTTTGCTTGCATAGGATGTTGCCTAAAAGTCTGCATTTCAAAAGATCAGTGTTCTTCACAAAAATCATGCATTTAATAATGTGAAGAAGTTGTTATACATCATCAGATTTTCACTGAAGGTAAGTTTTCACAGGAAGGAAAATGCTAAATAATATGAGTGAAGGGAATTTTACTGATTTACATCCTTTGAGCATCACAGAAAAATGATTTGTGGCAACAGATTAGCTGTACATACCACAGGGAATTTTTTTTCTCTCTCTGATTTTTCCCATCCCAGTGAGACTGGGATTTTAGTCCATTTTTCCAGTAGAAGCAGAGAGAAATAGAGAGAAACTCTCTTTCTACCTACTGATCTAACATGAACCTTACACTTGGGGAGTAGGGTGTGCAGAGGAGCCTTCTCATGACCATAGAAAGGAAGCAAACTTTCAGTTCAAACAGTGACTATGGGCTTTGTTCTTCAATTGCAAAGGTAAAGCAGATGGATCAGATGCTATTTCTTTGTATTTATCTTCCTTTTAAGAATTCATAACCTTTTACTCAGCTCTGTGATCTCTAAAAATTATTTTAATGCATCAAATTGTTGTCCTTGGTCAGTGAGATGCTGAGGGACAACTGGGACTGCAGTCCTACATTACTACTGTCTACCCCTGCAGAGGGGAGGTTCCAGAAGTGACCAGTACACATCTTGCCATGTTCACCTCATGACTTGAATTTTAATATAAAATTCCATTTATAAAATTGATTAAAGTTATAACTCCATCATAGGAAATGAAAAATGGTAATAAAAGAGCTGACTGGAAAAATTCCACGCAAATAGTTTTGTCTTGTTCAGTGCTATTCAGAAAAAAACAGTTCAATTTTTTTCTTGATATGAAATGAGATCAGCTTGGACAAATTTGTATTGTATGGTATTGTGCAGAAAAAAACCCCACTTTGGAAATGATATAACATGATTTTTTGATTTCTTAGAAAAAAAGCCCCTTTATAATTTTGAAAAATTTTTGTTTAATAGTGAATATTAAGTAACAAATGAAGAAATATTAAAATAATAAAATATTTTGATGAAATTATTAAACCAATATAATGACATGATGGAGTTTTACTCTAATTTCAGCTGTATTTGACATACTAATGTCATTTTAGTGAACAAAAATCAGTTCTTCAATCACATGTAGTTGTATCTCTCCAAGAAATTAAAATTGAGCTGTCCATTTTACCTCAGCTTTAAGAACATATGACAACTGATTATATTAGAGAATTGATAGATAGGGTATATAAACAACAAAATATTTAATCTGGTCTGTTTATTGCAAAGTGCACACTTTTTTTAACAAAGGAAATGCAATAGATTTATTTGAGGCCTTGATGTAAATCACAAACTCTCATATGGGTGAATAATTTAGAAACTGCAAAACACAGGATCAATTAAAAAAAATTTAAAGGTAAACAAAGGACTTAATAAACAGAATAGGAGAGAGAAAACAGGAAAGAGTCCCAAGAACAGATCTGCATAAGAGCCTTATGAAAGTTCCCTAATGTTTTGGATACAGAGGTTAAATGTAAGTTCACAGAACTTGCTGATGATTCAGAGAAGGACAGCACAGCAGGAAGAGAATCTAAGTATCACAGCAGAATTATTATATCAAAGGAGGAAAAAAATAGAACTGTAAAGAAATTTAGGACATCAAATAGCCTTGAAAAAGTAATTAAAATTTCTCAGATGAGTAAGGGACTTTTTGCTCAGAAATGTCATGGGAAAAAGATGTTGGTTCATCATAGGATGTCTGAAAAAGTCACTATAAACCATCAAGAAAAAGGCAAATGTGGAACCGAAGTGCATTAAGCAACATATTTTCAAGAGAAGTCAGAAAGTAAACTTAGGAAAAATAGAATTATTTAAGAAGAAGAACAGATTACTTTTAGCAAAGAGACTAAAATGCTTGTCTCATTTCATCAGGTTAAGCACAGCCTGAATAGGAAACATGATTTCTTTCTGCAAAAGGCATGATGAGAGAGAATCATTATCTCGGTGAGGTTGGGTAAAGAATAAAAATATACGTTTCCCATAAAATTTTGTAAGGTCAGGATGTTTTTTTTTTGTTGTTGCAGGGGGTAGTGGTGGTGGCGTGGTGGTGATTGGTTTTTGTCATAGTTGTTTTGGTTTGGTCTCTTTAATCCATTTTGGGTTCTATGCCAATTTCATAATACTTCCAGAAAGGACACTGTTAAGTGTAGGTTTTAAGACCAAGGCTAAAGCAGATATAAATTCTGTTGGTAGTTCTGCCTCTGAACTGCATATTCATCATGTTTTAAGATTCTTTACTTCCCAGCATCTAGATGCCACTTAATTAAAACACCTAATTTAAACAATCTTCTAGTTTACTAACATTTTATGCATACCAAAATTGAATCCTAACTATGAGGGGTGGGAAGGGGAGGGGAAGCAGCTCAGAAAAAATGAGGATGTCATGATATCAATAAAATCATAAAGGTCTAGCCACTTAAGATGATACTGTTTTAGACTGCAAAATATTGAACATATTAAAAATTTTACACTTAGAAAACACACTGAGTATGCTATCCTGCAATTTAGTCTCTTCAAATGTATCCTGGGTTAATATTCATAGTATCGTCTTTTTTTAAAAATCTCTTCAAACATTATTCTTTTGAAGTTGTTATCATATCTATATTTTTAAAAAGGATGATTTCTGTATAGAGATTTTCCTACCAGTTAATTAATTCCTCCCAAGGGAGGACATTGCTTTATTTTTTTTTTATTGAAGCATTAGGAGTAGTTCCTAAAATAATCTATTAGTACTTTTTTTTTTCTTTTTTAATGAATTCTCAGACTTATTTATAAATGTGAATTAAACAGACATGGAAAATATAACTACCCATGCTGCTTTCCAAATGGTTCAATTACAGGTAGAACTCTCATGGGAGACAACATTTACATTCAGTGATGACTCCGATAAATATTTTCTCATTTTGGCTGAGTAACATAGTAATTTCTGTATTTCATAGGGACAGCTGAAAGAAGAAAATAATTGGTATAGTATTACTGTCTTGTCCTTATAACCTCGATCTTAAAGAATAAATGTCCCTTAAAATGTGATTGAATGAAGACTCATTAATGGAAGTTTAGATAGCTAATCAGACTGTCAGTCTGCATTTTTTGGTGTCCGGAAAATGAAAAGCAAGCAAGACACTTACTAGAACAAGTGAGACATGCTTTTTACTGTGATAAAGATGCAATCCAATACAAATCTACTGAATGTCATCTTCTCTTGGAGTCAGAATGACATCTTTATTCTCCACACTTTTAATCCTGAGGCACCTCACAGCAGCAACTGTCAAACTAGTGCTAATTCAAAAAGAGCCCTGGAGGTGAAAACATTTGACAACCTCTCTCAGTTATCCAAATGAAAAATCAGGTTGTTTTCTTTCACCATCCTTTTTGTCCACTTCCACCAGACTTCCTTCAATTTGCCTTTCAATTTCTTTGTCATTACAAACTTCCCCAATTATTCGACGTTAAGATCCTTTTCCTCTGCTATTAATGGTTCAGATAGAATTGTTTGCCTGTGCAGTACCAAAAAAAAAAAAGGTGCAAATTCCCTTGTATAAATGGTAAAGGTACCTTGTTTTTGAGCTGTAGACCTCATCTAGGAAGAAGAAAACAGCATCAATCTTATCTTTGTTTTGCAGAAGGACTCCCTGCTTTCTGAATATATTAATCCACGTAATTAACATGGCAGTAAAAATGAAGTAAAGATTAAGAAGAAAGTGTTAGCGCCAAAGTAAGTCAGAAGTAATCTTATAGGGCTTTGGCTGCTCTTGGCTTCTAATTCACTGTGTATTGATGCTCTATTAACTGTTATAAAGGCATGAAATATGGACTAGACATTTAAATATAATGCATTTATGATAATTTTCTATCTCTGTTGCTATGAACATCATTAGTTTTATAGTATGGAGAATATGCAGAATTTAAATATTCAGAATAATTGCTTAATCACACCCCAGTATTTAAGGTTATTGTGTCACGAGGCCACTCCTTCGCTAAATTGCAAGTCCTTGAGTTTCTCTCAAAGACCCAGAGACACTTATTACAGAGGTGTTCATGGATGGCACAAAACATGGCATGGCCCCAAGCAAATATTAATGGAATAGGTGTGGATGAGACACACAGGGCACCACACTGCAGGCGTTCTAAGGCGTGTCCCAAACCAGTGTGTACATGATGAACTCAAGGTGAGCCCAAAGTGACTAGTTAGCCAGCAAAACAATTTGGTGTGTGTCTGCATTCTTGTCTCTGGAGATGGGATGTCAGCAGAGTGGAATTCTTATGGGCTAGGTGTGAGGAGGCACGCAGCAAAAGAGACCACAGGGCCATCTAAGCATAAGACCCCTGTCCTGGACAGGATCTGAGTTTAAGGGTATCAGGGTGACAGTCATTTCCCAAGGTTTCACAGTCTAAAAGCTGAATCATTTTACATCAAAATTATGCCATTTATCAGTAAAAATAATTGCTCTCAGAAGCCTGCAAAAAAATATAACATGTGGTAAGCAAGTGAATTTTTGTATTTCTCTTGAAACTTAACCAACAATCAAGATTCAGTAAGTCAAATTTTAGCCAAACTCTTCAGCTGCTGGGCAAGCTCTGGGAACAACAAAAGCCACAGTTGTAATTGTGCATATTCTCTAAAGACTTAATGGAATTATATCAGGTTCAAAGAGTCCCTTGTTGGGGATGACAAGAAAGAGGCAAACTGCATATATTTGCACAAAACCATACTGATTTCTTGCTCTTTTGTATTTTGAATTCTTAGCCTCATTAGAGTGGCTGTGGAGGAATTAATTTTAAACTATTTAACACAGAACTTTACAGTACTATTTTCCATAGATCCCTTAAAGAACTTTTAAGCAAATATCACTGACATCAATAGAAATGGGATTTTTCCATTTCACTCTGTGAGCTCTGGATCTTATTTCATGTTTACAAATGATTTCCGTGTTACTTTTTTAAATTGCTGAAGCTTTTTTGTAAGGTTGACATTAAGCTGTGAAGAGCAATGGGACTAAATTCACCAATTTAGAGCCAGTAGGTTATCTCCAAAAGGATGTCATGGCTCTGATTCATTCATGAAACAAGGTTCACACAATCTGTTATGCATTACAGTTTGCCCGACTACATTTTCTTCTTTGTATCTTGGCCAAGACATTTCAGTGTTCCTGTTCCTTTGAGACACTCTGTTTAAGATGTGAGTGATTTCCAATGCAGAACATTATTGCTGCAATTAATTAATTGCCAACCAACTCTTTGTTAATAAACCCACCACTGAAATTCTAACTTTTAGTCCAGGGGCTTCCACTTCACTTTTATATGTTAAAGTGGTTTTTAATGGTGTGTTAAAAACCCCCAAACGTCAGGATTAATTTTGGTTCTTTCATGTTGCTCCTCTGGACATACCATAGGAAATAAATAAGGACAAGAAAAGCTGGATAGGGGTCTTCTGTAGCCATCTCACTCCAGACAATCTTCAAATGAAGTAAATTACATATTTTATTGATCAGCAGGGAAATTCATAGCGCACAAGGGAATGTCCCCATTGGGCAGACTGGTTCTCCTTTACTGACACATTTATTTACCTTCCATTTGCTGTTTTCTAGAGAAGAATGAATTAATCTTTTCATCCTTTAAAACAGGCTGATGGGAAGATTCATCATTCTGTGTGGAGCATACTTACCTTTGCAAATTAAATGGTTTTTTTAAGAGGAAACTGATAGCGTGTGAGGCCCTATGAACAATGCATTCAGGGCATGTATAAGCAGAGTGTTAACATTTAACAGAATTTAATGCTCTTTTTAACTGCCAGAACCATAAAGATCTCTGATTTAGTGCCATTATTGAATTTCAAGGGGTAGTGGAGTTGGTGAGGAGACCATTTAGATTGAGCCTTCGTGCAGAAGAGCAGTATTAGTGCACATTATCCTGTACCTGCAGTTCCAATCCCCTCCTAACGTCAGGGACATTACCAGTTCTGTGTGAATGAAAATCCATAAGGATTCATCATTTTCCTGCAGGTGGATGTTGTGGCCTCAGATAACTAAGCACAGAATCTTGATTTGTCCAGAATAATGTGACTTATAATGAGAGAGAAAAAGTGGAAACAAAGTTGCTAAGTCCCTCTTCATCTCTGACCTCCAAACTAGGACTGAAGTCAAATAATGCCATGGCTCTTACAGTTGGTTCCAAAAATCCAGAAGGAAAATGTTTCCACCAGAAATATGTCTGTAACTTGAAAGTAAAATAGAAGAATCGCCATACTTTAGAAAGGGATGTTTTAAATTTTCTTTCTTAGGAGTGTCATGTGGATATCATAGAATCTTAGAAAGGTTTGTGTTAAAAGGAACCTTAAAGTTCATCTAGTTCCAACCCCCTACCATGGGAAGGGTCATATTCCACTGAACCAAGTTGCTCAAAGCCCTATCCAGCCGAGACTTGAACACTTCCAGGTACTACTTCTCTTGGCAGCCTCTTACCATCCTCACTGTAAATAATTCCTTCCTTATATCTAATAAAACCTCATCTCTTTCAATTTGAAGCCATCACCCCTTTTTCCTACCTCTACATGCCCTTGCAAAAAGTCACGTATTAGCAGATAATCTGAGATTGTGATAAGAAGCAACTATTTGACCATTTGTAAGTTTTCACCTGGCTAGAAGTCACTTGCTTCACACATTGCCATTCCTTACAAAATGCTACAAAAGTGCTCTTCACAATACCTGGCTGAAGAACACTTCATATCTTGGTTTTGGTAATAAAAATCTCGAATAATGAAAAAGACTTGGCAGTTTTCTAAGGATCTCTCTCAACTTCAGAGTGTCGTGCCAACAGCCTAACAAGTGCATTATTCTGGATTCTTAGTGAATTCAGGATATTGCATCAGGTATTGGCCTCAGCAAACTCTTCTCAATTGCAATAGTGTTTTATGAGTAAATCAACTGAGACAGGATTTAAAAGACAATTGGGAGATTTGGCAAAATTATTTCAAGCATAATAGGCAAAATTAAGCATCACTAAGGATAAAGGGAATGATTGTCTTTGTATTGCTTCTGGTATGACAGAGGTTGCAGTTGTGGGCTGAATTCCAGACCAGAAACATCACAGCACTTTGAATTATTTCATTGTGAATATTTCCATCAACAAGGCTTGATCAGTTTATTAATACATATGAAACTGGGACATGACTCAAGATATTGCCTACGTTGTGATGACAGCCCAAAATTATTTATTTTGCCTAAAACATCCTTCTGCACTCCTCTTAGCTCCATCTTCTAGTTGTCTTCTCCTATAATTGTGGGGTATAACGTGTTTAAAATAAAGGTCATCCATTTTAGTGAAGTCTAATATCAAAAAACTTTGCCAAGCACCCTCCATTCTAAAGTTTATTTACTGATTAACTCTATAAAATTATTCCAGGTTAGTAACATGTTTTAGTTTTCTTTTAGCCAGTTCAGATATTCGTTGTCAGTGAAGCTGCTTAAAACTATGGAATCCTTGTGAGGCTTATTCATCACTGAAGTCTTATTTTCTGAAGTAAATTAATGATTTGCTATTCCTAGAGACTTTACTATGCTTATCACTGTATTAACTTGCATCAAAAAAATCACACTAAGCCGTTTTTCAAACCTTGACAAAAATAGCCTAGAGACATTCTGGTGAATGAAGGTCTTGAGAGAGAAAAAAAGCAGTTATATTTTGAATAATGGAAATGTTCTCAGTTAACGGCATCAGGTACAGCTATCAGAGGTTATTTCTAGCATTCAGGATCAGTCTTCCTTCCTATGAACAGTATGTCAGAATACAGGAAGAGATGATGTTGGGAGAATATGGATAAAGGAAACCCATGTTTAGCTGTTAAGACCCTGGCTTGACTGTGAATATTGTTTGGGTGCCAATTGGCATTGGCATTGTGCAGCTGACACTCAGAGATAGATTCAAGAAATCCAGCAAATGCTTGCAACAGGCAAGACAGTAACATCTCAGAGACAGATCTCTGACAGAAGGAAGAGTGGAGATGAGAGAAAAGATTTTTAAATGGACAGGAATTTCATTAATGAAAGTGGCACCTGGAAAAATGAAAAAAAAATGAAAGACAGTGTTGAACAATTATTACCAAAAGAAAAGAAAGGAAGAAAAAAAGGGATTTCATTTATTGGTCTTTTGGTTTTCTTCCCCACAGGAGAGGAATAGTATATCCTCTCATTTCTTCCAGGAGGTAGTACTTAAAAGCTGCACTAAAGCTAGTAAACTTGGAGGTGTTTTTCCAATGGCAATTAACACTGTCATAGGTGCTAACAAGAGAATCAAACAACTGACCTGGGAAGAACAGGTGGTTGGAAGACAATTTCTTTAACTTGAAGATTTCTAGGAAAAAGATCTTTGATCAACTGTCATAAAATCATAGAATTATTAAGGCTGGAAAAGACTTCCAAGATCATTAAGTGAGATATTCAACCAAATATCACCATGCTGACTAAACCAGCCAAATTTTGATTTCATACACTCTTTGTCTGTCAACACCCTCCTTCTTGCTTGGCTTGCTTGATGATAGCTGCTGTTCTTTTTTTTTGTTTGGAGGGGACACCAACTCCATGTAACAAAACTTCTCACTCCATGTGTGTTTGGTAGGTGGTACAACAAGCCTGTATTGTAATGAAAGGTTAGATACTGAGCTACCACATGTCAGAGAGTGAAATAAGCAGCAGATCATACAGACTGGGAATGACATGCAAATTTAAAAAAATATGGACCGTTACAAAGTTGTAAGACAGGTAAAAAAATGGAAACAGAAATTAATTAATTCTTGGACTTCACCTATCAGGCTTATGCAGAGATTTTGATGTATGTTCCATGCACTAACTAAAAAACATCAAACAAAAAGTCAGATAAACAAATAAGTAGGAAATAAGAAGAAATAAGTAGGAAAAAAGTTGCTTCTGACAGCTCTTTAATATTTTTCAAAAAAGTTTAAATAAACATGAAAAATCATGAGCTAAACCTTATGATGTCATACAACAGGGAATAGAACAAACAGGTCCTCTCTCAGCCATTCTTGTGACTGGACTATAGGAATGGTGCCTAATTTGCTGCCTAGTTATTCCCAAAGATCTATTTATAGTGAGATTTATTTCCTATTTTACATTTTACTTGTATTGCATGTTGGGAAGAAGAGTAGGGTCTAGGGAACTTGTCAAAATTGGAAACGACAGTGCTCTATGTAAGAAAAATAGGAGTTTGTTATGTGATTTGCAATAAATTTTCCGGTGGCATTTGTTTCAATAAAGCAGTTTGGATTTATTGCAAGAACAACTGAAGAGACTAAATATACACTTTCCATCAAATCAAGTCAAATACATTCAGAAATTAAGACTGAAAAAATAATAATCCTATGTTCCAAGAGTCTAACTGGAATACCGAAAAATGAAATGGTTTAATTCATGTGTCTCTAATGGTTTATAGCATTTAATGTTTCCTTTCCAAGTTAATTAGTGATATTTGGAATAGAATACAATTAGAAATACAACCTAAAATGCAAAGAAAAACCCATATGATTGCTTTACAATTCACAGACTTATCACTATAATCCCTTGTGTGTGACTTTCACCCGTGTGGCTTGATAAATAATTTCTTTGTCATTTCATATACCTGACCTGATTAACAAAGGATTGATTATTTCCTAAAACAGTTTTGTAATTAATACCAAAGTCACACTCCATCCCCCTTGTTGATCCTTCCCTCTACATGTTTCTGATAAAATATAATTGTGTTAATTCTCTCTGGATTGATTAGATATAATGTTCAAAGGGAAAACTACTTTATTGCTGACCTAACTTACCTTTGTTAATAAGAATTTTTTTATATTGCACTTCAAAGATGAAAGTTTCTTAATTAACAGCAGACGCTTTACTGAACCAAGTCTATTACAGTCACAACATCATTTCCTGAGGCTCTATTATTTTCTTTATTAACAAAATCCATTGGAGATATAGGTTTGAAAATAATATTTAGACAAAATGAAAACTGTACTGCTCTGAACATCACTAATAATTTTAAAAACAAAATTTTAAGAACTAAGGGTTTTATGTAAAGAAGGAGATCTAAAATGTGTGCTTGGAGTGCCAGTCACCACTTCACTTCCATTTGGAGGATTTAAATGGCACTCGAGTGGTTCAGATCTGCAGGGGGCAAATTTCACCTTTAATCAAGGCAGTTTTTACTATGCTATTTGAAAAAGTGATATTTCCTGACTCTGAAATTTCTCTCAATATTTGTGGTTAGTCGACACTAGGCGATTTTTAAAGTTACATTTATGGTAGATGAGGTCAAGAAAGACATTTGCCAGGAAGAAATCCACACTGTAACCATTCCAACCATTGACAGTCAAATAAAGGATTTCACAAAGTATGCCACAATAGTATATTTAATTCACCTATGTGGAAAGGCTGTCCAGAGGTGCTTCAAATAACTTTTATTTATTCATATTGGTATTTACTTAGCCATTTGTGGTTTCTGAAGACCACGTTAGTGTTTATAGTCTAACTACTTCTCCTTTACTATTGTTGATGTTCACTACTAAAAAAAAGGAATAAAAAAGAAATTATAAAGAAATTACATTCTTTGTGTTTGCCTGTTGACAGAGAAATATCAAACTTAAGATTTCTCTTAGCAAAACTAGGGTTAAAAAAATCTATTGTTGGTTCTTCCAATGGAAGAAAAACCCAAATAAAATAATTTATAGAGATGCAAAACATAAATTTTCTCTGAAACACACTAATCAAACACTGAAGCCTGTGGATTTGAGGAAGTGCAGTCGTATACCTGTTCTTCAGTAGGCAATACTGGCAGCTTTACACATTCATGGTAAGATTAATTAGGCCCAGTAAAAATTGCATGCATTAACATTAGCATGTTGTGACACCTGAGCCACCTCAAATTTGAAGACTGACATTGACCTCCAAAACCCTTAGAATTTATGCAAATTATTATCTCCCAGTTTAATAAGCAAACATGAGGGGGAGAGAAAACTAAAATTCACAAGAATTAAGTACCTACTTAAGGTTTTAGGAATTTGATTCTGATATTATTGAAAGAGTTGACAACAGTTTCTTAGAAGTTCTCCTTCCAGGAACATAAAGAAGAAATATCTTCTTTAAAATGGATTTTTATTAGTTTAAAAAGGACACTGATGAACTTGCCTGAGAGAACATAAGAGTCTCTTTATTGCCGTGCATTTCTATGTAATCCTATTTTTTTATACATCTACTTTGCTTGAAGACAATTAAAAATCAAGGAAAGACGAAAGAAAATATTCACTGAAAAGTGCTGTATTCCACTGGTTATCACATTGATTTTACATATATACATTATAAGTAGGAATGTATGTTGGATATTTACAAGAAAAAATCAAAAGAAAATGTGGAAGAACGTAATACAGTGGCAGTGTCACTGAAATCAATTAGACAAATAAGAAAAAACAAGGTATAAAATTCTTTTCTTTAAAGGAAAATTGTTTGAGAGTGTTAAAGATAGATGTGTGCATTATTCATATGCAGTTTGCTCGCAGTATTTGCCTTCTTTTACCTCTCAAATACATGTTACAGGAAATCACTTGCTTTTGGTTTGTCTACTTCTGCCATTGTTTGGGGTTTCAAGTACCTGTGCATTTTTCAAGGTAGAAACCATGTGCCCAAATACAGAGTGGAAAGAGTTTGAGTAGAGAGTATCTCACTAGAAAAAGGAATAGAATAAGATTGCTAATTACAATAATATTCATACACATACATCAAAAAGTAACTTCAGATCAAATTCATAAACAGGATTTTTATAGTTAAATGACATGAAACTGTCTTAAAGTTGTACTGCTCTGGGAAATCCATTTGTGAGCACTGTGTTCCAAGGAAACTCTAAAGCATTTAGATAGGATCCAGAAGAAAAAAACAAATTAAAGGAATAAAAACCTTGACTTAGAAGGAAAGTCTCCAAAAGACATTATGGTTGAGTCTATGTAATGAAAACTCTTATGAAGATATGCTAATGATCTTCAAATATATTAAAGGCTGCACAGAGTAAGAGAGAATAAAATTTTCCATGTACCTGTTGGGGAGAGAATAGTTCTGGTGGGGTTAAATTGCAGTGGAGGAGATCTAGGTCAGACAGTAGGAAGAAATCTTTATAATGATAAGAATAATTAAGCACTGGAATATCCAAGGATGGCAGTGGAATTCCTGTCACCTGAGTTTTCAAAAGAGGGATAGAAATGCATCAGCTGATGTTAATGTGACTCTACCCTGGAGCCATGGAGAAATAAAATGATTACTGGAGTTCCCGTCTACATGTATGTAAACTCTACCAATCTAGGATACTGCCTTTGCCACTTCATAGGCATCAGTTTTTGCGAAGATGCCCATGAACAAAATCAAACACAGGATGTAAATGTATTTCTGTTGCTGATGTATTTTTGAGAGACAACTAGACAATAATGTCTCCTTGTCTGAATCTCTTCAGGCAGAGATAGAAAGGTAAGGACACTGTAGACAGTAGCAGTATTGCAATTTTCATAGGTTTCTGGAAAGACAGAAAATCAGAATGTATATTTTTCTTGTCTTGAAGCCATTCATCAGCCAGCAGCTGTACAGAAGAGGATCTACTCTTAGATGTGAAAAGATATCACAATTAAAATAATCTTCCCATTGCTTTTTCTCTATAGAAACAACTGAATATTGCGATGGCAAGTGCAGCAAAGCAGATTTGTGCAATGCACTTGTTGAACTCTGGAAAGAAAATCTTATGGTCTCGTTAGAAAAGGGAAGGCCACCCAGAAGAGGAACTCTACAGAAAGGCTGAAGGTAAGAACATTAAAATTACTTCTTACTGGTTTTGTAATTTGCAGGTTTTGCAATTTGCAGGTTTTGCTTGAAAAATTGGTATTCATGCTTTTGACCAAGGACACTACAATAAATTAATGAAGATATATGTTTTTGGAAATGAATTAAAAAATACATTAACAACTAAAGGTTGCTGCTGACAAGTCAACAACTGTAGAAGATGCAGAATGCAACTCACGTGCTGTGAATTTTAATTCATCATAGGAAATATATCTATAATTTAAATATGAAATAGGTTTTTAAAAATTTGCAGACTTTTACAATGGAAAAGTCACACATTATATTCATAACAGGCTATAAGTAGAGTAATGAAAGATACCTATTCATTATCAGTATGATTCATTGTCTTTTCAAGAAGTTGTAAATAGTTCACCATCTCAGGCTCAACCATCATAGGCAAAGTGTCTTCCCATATTGACAATGGCACGAAGACTATTGCTTCTAGTCTTTTCGAGTCAAGTTCACATGTGACCGCACTTATTTTAAATGTTAAGGTGGAATTCATCTCTCTTAAGGAATTCCTAATCCTCTAATTTCAAGTTCCACATTTCGGTCAGTGGTGAAATCAAGTCAGCTGAACTACCAGCAAGACATGACTCACTTGCCTTATCACAGGCGATGGTACCATTTGAGATACGGGGACATCCCATCTCACCTCCAGCTGCAAGTCCAGAAAGCAATGTCTCTTGTGAGCTCAGCATCATGGCTCTCACCTCTCTACGTGCCTGGCATAGCCTAGGGTAGCATCAAGGGCCCATACTTAAGCAAGAAATTTGAGAAATGCATGTTTAGTTTATGAAGAGAGAAACTGCTCTCTGGAGTTAACTGACTATACCTCCAGTGACTATAATGGGAACGTAGAAACCTACCTGCTCTGCAGATGCTTTTACTTTGGGAACATAAACATAGGTGAAATTATTTCCACATTTCCTATATTAATTAATTTTGACCTCATAATGGCTGAGAAGAATTTACTTGGAAGTCTTCCTTTTTTGATGTGCTTTCCCTGTAAAGGTCGGTACAGGCTAAACCCATTGACCCTCTGGGCACATTGCAAACCCCTTGATTGAGGCTTTTGCCTTAGGGGAGAACAGGGCATTGGGCAAGGGGCATATTGTATTGTGCAGCTGAGTCTCTTTCAATTTAATTTCACATCAGTCATCCATTACTCATTCTTCTTAATAATTTACATGGGCACCCAGAGAGATTATGATGAGCATAATTTTTTAAAAAAATTAATAATTAAGGGAACTAAAGTAGGAAGTATATGAATGAGGATGTCACACTGAAAATGATCTATTGAGGTTGATGTATACCACAATGGGAAAATCAGGTACAGTGTTCTTATATTGTTAAAGTAAAAGGACGCTTCCCTGGTGGTGTTGAGTAATCTGAGGCTTTGGTGTGTTGAACTTAGTAACTGAGGTTTTTCTTTATTCACATTTAGCTTCAGTAAGAGAAAATATATCCACTGGCGAGCCAGTAGCATCCTCTCTATTAACAGATATAAGCTGTCCTGTCAAAGGATTATCACAGGGAATGTCACAAAAATTACTTAAAATTGTGCCAGTTGAAGCATTGATGAATAAACTACGTGGAAAAAATATGTACCAGTGAATCACGATAAATAATTCCTTTCACAGGAAATATTACACAATCAGAACTCAACAGTATTAAGAACCTCTAAACATGATTAATATTCTGTGCCCTCAGTAACCCTGCTGAAATGCAGCATATATGTAACTGCTTTCAAGTTCAACAAATCATTATTTTAAGTTGAAAAACTTAGAATAAGACAATGTTAAAACAGAAATAAGAAATGGGGAAAAAGAATGAAAGAGTACAAAGCAAGGATGCTATATTTTCCTGAAATATTGGAATCATTAAGTTTGGAAAAGACCGTCAGATATCAAGTCCACCCTTTGGCCTAATACCCTCAAGTCCACAAAACCACATTGTGAAGTGCCACATTCAATTATTTTTTGAACACTTCTGGTGAAGGTGACTCTACCCTTTGCTTAGGGAGTCTGTTGCAATGTTTAACCATTCTTCCTCTGAAGAAATTTTTCCTAATATCCAACTTAAATCTCCCCTGATATTAAAGCCATTTCCCCTTGTCCTGTCACTAGTTGTCTGGGAGAAGATGGTTACCCCCATCTCACCACAGCCTCAGTCAGTTTTGCACAACCTTTGCTTCAGTTCCTACATGTCTTATGAGTCGTTAATTTTATAAGCATATTCATCTTCATATAAACATAGTTTTTCTTTAAGAATATTTTAGTTGTTTTCGGTGTATGTCAGTTAATATTGAAGCATGATAATTGCAGGTTCAAGCTATTTGAGTGCAACTCTTGGCTGGCATAACTGTCATACTGCTGCTTATTCTATGGGCTTCATTATTTTTCATCTAGTTTTTCACTTTTTCTTGTTTTACATATTCCTTTTTGTGGTTTACCCCAGTGGTTTGGTATGTGTGACATGAGAAATGAAGCAAACATCTCACACATATTCTTCTATGTCTGATATAAGAAAATAAGCAAGACAGAAAAAATGGTGTATGAAAGTTGTTATGTAAGAAGTACCAAAGTTTATAGAGATACAGGCAGGTATAAAGAAAAACAGTTATGTACTTATTTGTATATAGAGTAATTGTAGAGGAAGGGCTTCTATAAAGAGGAATATTCCTTAAATTAATCTCTACATCATATTGTAAATATGTATATGCACATACAGCACAAATATTTTAAAATATTACACTGATATCTCAACAGTAAGGGAAGATTTAGTCTATCTAGTCTATCTTCTGGAAGCAATAATTTCCAGTATGCACAGGCAATAAAGCAATTCAAGCACTGAGCATTATGCCATGTTGCACTAGATAGGAGGGCAATGTACATTGCCCAATACATTTTCTCCTTAATTACAAGTATTGCGCATTACAAAACTAATATAGTTTTGTAATGATGGCAGAGTGAGGAAGGGGAGTTAGCACACTTAAAAAGTCTCAATATTTTACAGATTTCACATACAGCTATATATAGTGATGATTTTAAAATTGATTTTAAGTTTTATTTTGGGATTAGTGATGTTCAAATCTTTTATAGATTTATGATTCACAGATAATGAAATGGTCAGAAGAAAAACACCTTAGAAGAATCCCTTAGCATAACCACTGCCCCCATCTGACAAAAACCCCTATGTCCATCAAGCATCCACTGTTTTAGTCCATCTTCAATCCCAGCTGCTTTGTGTCAAGCAAGATACTATGAAGCAAATCTACACCTACAGTTTCCTGAAAAATAAAATGTTATGCCCCATCTGCTATGCATATAAACCACATCCTTCTGAGAAAATCTGGAGGCTGCTAAATGTGACTCCTCATGGCTGTGAATGCTCTGAAAAGGGGGAAATTTTTGTACTGTAGAGCAGGAGTGTAAAGGAGTGTGTTCATGCTTTATACCGTATTTTGACTTCTTATGACCAGAAGAGGCTCAAATGCAATAGAATTCCAAAATGCACTAGCAATTTTCACAGTTGCTTTCCTAAATAATTGCATAGACAGGGTAACTGGAGTGAAGAGGGGCTGGAATGCTTGTGCCATTGACAGCGTTAGCATCAACACCAGAGGAATACCTTGGAAAATCCTTGAAGTGGGGCAATTTTAAATGGAATGAGTGGGGTATTGAAGTAGTCACAATAGGTGAAGTAATGCCTAGAACACAGTTCTGCCATTTCTGGGCTGAGCATCTAACTTTCTCAGATGCTGTATGATAAAACACATATGTATCACATCATAAGCCTTTTAACCTTCCTCATCGGGCTGGGGGTTGGAAAAATATTTTCCCCACCCAATATGAAATTGCAAGAGCCCTGCAGGCAAAAAGCAGGCATTTTGGAGTATTAAGGATAATTTCACAATAAACAAGAATGCTGAAACAGGATTTCTACATCAAATTTAGGCACCTTTGTCATTAGATAGTCCTAGAAAGTGAGTGGACTGGATTGTTTCTCTTTGTGTGGTGTCCTCCAAGGTTCTATACTGAGCCCAGTACTGTATAACTTATCCATCAGTTACTTGGATGAGGGAGAAGATGCCTCTGCAGCAAGTTCACAGCTGACACAAACCTGGGAGGAGTGGCCAACACCCCAGAGTGCTGTGCAGCCCTTCAGAAGGGCCTTGGCATGTTGGAGAGAGGGGGAGAGAGGACCCTTCTGAAATTCAACAAAGGCAAATCCAGGGTGCTGCACCTGGGAAAGAATAAACTCACAGAGCAGCACAGGCTGGGGCTGGAAAGCAGCTCAGCTCCTTCCAGAGAAGAACCTGGGGGCCCTGGTGGACAACAAGCTGTTGTGTATTTGGGAAGAGACAATATTTCTATGCTATGAGAAGATGCTGGATGAAAAGTAAATTCCTACATGAGGAATAAGCATCAAATACAGTAAAAAAAATGCTTAATGGAATTAAGCATTATCAGCTCATTAAAGTTCAATGTGAAAGTTCACAAAATGTGGAGGTTACACTAAAAAATAAGAACTAATAAATAAGCAAATTACCATTAAACCAGAGATTGAGCATTTAAAATTTTTTGTACTCATTTGATACATAAGATGATGTAAATTTTTGCTGCTTAAAAAAACCCAAATTTGAATAGAGGAGAACTACTTGTTTGTGGCATAAATAAATGACTTGCTGTGGGCTGTTGTGCTGTAGGCTGTGCATGTACATAGCCTGTTATGAAACCCTTACAGAGGTTTTTGGCTCATTTCCTGTGCTAAGTTTTTAAAATTTCCCCACTATATTGTCATTTTCTGGAACTTCCTTGTTCATTTTTCATTTTAGCTTGGATCTGGTTATTTTTCTTTTTTTTTTTTCCTTTAGTAGTCTCATTTTCCTTTGCTCTCAGTTTTAGTTTTTTAAGGAGTATTTAAATTATGTCTGTTTTTCCCTCTGGATCGTCTCCATGCCAATCCTTTGAATCCTGTACTTTGGATGACAATGTTTGGTTACAGACTTTTTTACTATGGTGGAGGTCAACTGTGATGGAGGTCAACCAGTGGAACAGAAAGTTTGTGGTTTCTCTGTCTTTTGAGAGATCCAAAAGACATGTAGCCTTGAGTATCCTGCTTTATATGACTCTCTTTATTAGGGGATAGGACCATGGCCATACTGAGGTGCTTTCGAGCGCTTTGATCTTATGCTCAGCTCTTACCCTGGGCTGATTCAGATTCATTTCTGCAGCAAGTTCAAATGTGTAAGAAGTTTTTATTGCAACATTCAGGATGCATAAAAGGCCCCAGAAATGGAGAAATGCAACATGAGGTGAAAGCACTCTGGAATCTAAGCTGTGTAAAGGCTTTTATACTGGCACTGAGACCACATTAAGAAGTATTAATGTGTCTTTCCAGGAGGAAATCATACTGACACACCCTCCTATGTACTTTTTTCCTAAAATATTATTTTATCATTCAGAATCTGCTGAAATTCTGGTAACAGTTTTCAGGAAATATCCCATATTTTACATTTTTTATACTATGTAAAATAGATGAGTAGTTCATATGTGCTATTAACATCTTGGAGATGGAATCGCACCAAATCTAGAAATAAATTATTGTTAGCAGAGTCCTTGATATATTGCTTCAGAAAATATTCATTTGTTATGTCTGTCACACCACATGCCGTCAGCCAGTATCTCAAAGGTTTCTCCATAATTATTAGGGAGAGTAAAATCACACGTAATCCCAATCTTACCTGTCTCCCTTATCTAATCACATAATATTTCTTTCTCCTGCCTTTCCTGTCATATTGGTCTCTTGCAGTCCCCTGCTATTAGGCCTACAGCACTATCTGTGAGCTCAATCCAATTGATTCTCTGGCATTACAGTTCTTCTATGTGTCTTTTATTTCTCAATAGATAAGGGAAATTCTTCTGTTTCAGATCTTTTCTTTCAAATATCCTATAATCATGTATTCAACATAAAAGCTTGTTTTCAGGGAAAAAAGAGAAAAGAGAAAAAGGAAAAAAACCACCAAGGCTCTAACTGTACTGTGATTTCTGTGCATATACAGACTCATTTCTGATTGTAAATAATTAACTCTTCATCATTGGAACTGGTTTACATCAGCAAAGAAATTTTAACATGTTTCACATCAGGTATTTTCTTAGCCTGATTCCATAAGTTTATACAATCCTAATGGGATGAATATGTGCCTGTGTGTGCTTGTTCATGCATCTCCATGTTTGCATGGCTGTCTATCGATTCTTTAAATTGTACCAAATTGATTTCAAAGAGAGTTCAACAACTATGAAGAGACATTAAAAAATTTTTAATTTCCTTTAAATTTCACAGAGCCATGAAGAAGTAGAGAGATACCCTTTCTAATGCTTCTACTCAGAGTTGGATAAGCTCGACCTAATAACCAAAGAATCTACAAAGGAGAAACATACACTAGGGTGGCATAACTTCTGCTGTCCATGTTTACTACTTCTGTGGCCTATCACTGCTTTCTTTTTGTTACCAGATTTCACTCTTCTTCCTCCTTCCCTTAATTTCTATGCTTTAGTTTAATTACTAAAAATAGATTGAGAACAAAGGTAAAGGTCATTTAACAAATGGTGAATATATTTTCCTCAGAACTTTTTAATGGGAAAAACAACAGCAACAAAAAAAGATCCTTTTTTATTGCCTCTTATTCCACCAACACTGTTTTGCTGGTTTTCCCATCAAGGATACAGCCAGGCCTTTCTGATATTTTCAGCCTTTAAGCTGCATATAAGCAGTGTACTGGCTTTGCTAAGGGAGGGTATAGCACAGCACTGCCAATCACTAAAATTATATCAGTTCTATGCTTTAGGTACTGACAGAAAGCAATAATCTAAACCGAGGTGATGCATAAGATAATGTCATTTTAGCTGAACTAGAATTGTAGTACTTGATCTCCTAACATATGGACAAAAATGACATTATACATTCTGTGTGTTGTCTCCTGTATCCTTTTGGGAGATTCTGTGTTTCCTTCTATCCCTCTGTATGCCAAGGCAGCACACTTTGCATGGCACACAGCTGTGATTTCTCCCTTGAAGAAGTGAGAAGCTCTCCGTGCTTCACTGGTTTCTCAGACCTTCTGCAAAATCCTTCAAAGACATGTGAAACAGCACTGTATGTATGGAGAGCTGACAGTGCTCAGTGAGTCAGTTTGCTTCTGGCAGAAATAAAGTGAGGTTCTCAAAGTGCTGTCTACATGGAGATACCCCATTCCTCAGTTATTTCTTCCACCTCTTGCTGAGATGCAGTGTGGGCTGAGTGCCTCAGGTCAGCTTGGCATCTGGGGCTTCTTTCTACCATACAGGGTCTGTTCAGTCTTGGAACTCTTCCAGGGAATTCATTTACATAGCGTGTAAATGTCAGCCTAAGTCAGCCTAAGGCTACCACAAGGAATTTAAATCTGCAGATAAACAAGAGAGACACAGGAAGGAGAAAGTGCCTAGTTTAGGTGTGCTCACCCCTAAGTTTGGTCATAAAGCATCTCAAAAATTAACTTAAGGGTTTGCATTGCCACTTGCCCTCCCTTCCTCTGAATGTTAGTTTACCCCACCAACCAGCGCAGGACTTAATCTGTTCAGTAGCCAAGAATTTTGGCAAACCTAATCATTCTTATATCCAACACCTTCAGGAGAAACTGTTTACCTCTGATTATATAAAAATGAAACCTTTCATCTCTTGAAAGGTATTAAATGCTAAATTATAAAACATCTCTAGAAAATAGAGATTATGTGTCTCATGTGAATCCTTTTTCTGTTCCTATGAGAAAAGTAATCAATGAGCAACTAGAACCTGATATTGTTCTGCCAAATTTGAAAATATCCAGAAAGCTCAGAAATACTTATAAGTTAATTAACAGTAATATTATACAGTACTGTTATTATGTTGCATGTAGTAGAATATTTTTTAGGCAAATTATTTTTAGACAAATTGTTTTTGAAGTCATAATATACACCTTAGTGACCCAAACTATGGCAATTGAAAAAAAAGAAGAGCACAAGGACAAGAGAAAACCAGTGAAGAATTATTTTAAGGTGTGGTTTGTTAATGTATTGAGAAGAATGTGATAAAAAGAACATTTGAGACAACAAATTGTAGTGACAAAATTTTATAAAGAAACTACTGGCAGGTGTTACATAAATGAAAAGGGAAGACACTGAGGAGGCTGCTGAAGTACTGAAGTACTGCTGAAGTACTGTGATATAAATAAAAAGCTAGAATGATCCCTTCTAGGCTTTCCCTTTCAACTGTGTTGGAAATGTGCAAGTGATTTTGTTGGAAACGTATCTGCCACCTAAATCGTAAATACTTTAAATATTCCTTCAAGTTGTAACAGTTTTCTATAGTTTGCTTTTAGCATTATGTACTTTCAGAAAGCTTTCCTTACAAAAAGAAGAAACATGAAATCCATGGAAATCTAAATTTTTCCTAAGCATTTTTTATTTAGCTACCTGATAATAAAACAATAAAAACCTAGTTCTATATGTTGCAAAATTTATGAAGACTGAGATAAGAGTAATCTCATCTAAATCTGGCATTTGCAAAGGAGAACCAAGCTAGCCATTCAGGGATCCTTCTTTAGTCTCTGAAGAGAAACAAACAATTCTGGAGCATGGTTCATCTCTCTCTGCACATCTGCACCAGGTTATATAAATGGTGCCCTGCAGTGATTATTTTTCCCTCTACAGAAGACTGAGGACATTTCATTTCAGCACCTACACTGAAGTTAGGTGAATTACTCTGCAGGTAAATGAGGTGAAATTTCTCCTGGGCACCACACACTCCACAAATTATGAGACCATTTGTTTCCCTCATTATATATGGCCTGAGATAGCCACATTTCTAACTGTGCTGTCTCATATTAGACCCATCTTTGGACAGGATTCAGGTCTTAATGCATCATAGTACTAAGAAAAAAAACAAATCTTGGATGAGTTTTAATTCCATGTTTTTAAAAATTTTCATGGAAAAATTATCTTCAATGCAATCACATGGCACATACAGAACAACAGAGGGACCCAGACAGCACAAGTTTAGAAAAGGCAGGTCCTGCCTGACCAACCTGATCTTTTATTTCCAGGTGACCCATCTAGGGGATGAGGGAAAGGCTGTGACTGTTGTCTACCTGGACTTCAGCAAAGACTTTTGACACTGTCTTCCGCAGCATTTTCCTGGAAAAGCTGGCAGCCCTTGGCTTGGAGGTGCACTCTTCTCTGGGTTAAAAAGTGGCTGGATGTCTGGGCCAAGAGAGTGGCGGTGAATGGTGCCACATCCAGCTGATGTTCAGTCACTGTTGGTGTCCCCTAGGGATCTGCACTGGGCCCAATCCTTTTTAATATCTTTACTGGTGATCTGGATGGGAGGATCAAGTGTTCCCTCAGTAAGTTTGCCTGTGACACCAAGCTGGGTGGCAGTGTGGATCTGCTGGAGGGCAGGAAGGCTCTGCAGCCACATCCATGACCCAAGGCCAATTGTCTGATTTTCAAGAAGGACAAGTGCCAGCTCCTGCCTTTGAGTCGCAGCAGCGTTACAGCCTGGGCTGCAAAGCTGTCCAGCAGAAAGGGCCCTGGGCATGCTGGTCAACAGCAGCTGAACATGAGCCAGCTGTATCCCCAGATGGCCAAGAAGGCCAGTGCCATCCTGGCCTGTATCAGCAATGGTGTGGCCAGCAGGACCAGGGCAGGGATTGTTCCCCTGTACTGGGTACTGGTGAGGACACAATTCAAATCTTGTGTCCAGTTCTAGGCCCCTCAGTCCAAGATATGCTGGAGTGCGTCCAGAGAAGGGAAACAAAGATGGGAAAAGGCCTGTAGCACAAGTCTGATGAAGAGCAACTGAGGGACCTGGGAGGTGTTAGAGTCAGCAAATCTGGGGGTGTTCAAGGAACCATTGGACATGGCACTTAGTGCCATGGTCTAGTTGCCATGGTGGTGTTCAGTCAAAGGTTGGACTTGATGATTTCAGAGATCTTTTCCAATTCAGTTGATTCTGTGATTCTGTGAAAAAAAATTGCCTCTCACACATAGGCTGAACAAACTGCCTACAAATTAGAGTTTTTATTTTAATCCTAACTGCTTTCCTGTCACAATCCAGTATCTGGTCTTTCCTGAGCTTACATTGACATTTGCCTTATTCTGCTACCAGTCACAGCTCTGGAGTTAACAGTGGGGTATGTGAAAAAAGACTCATTAACAGAACTTGTAGTCAGGATAAAACACTGTGACAAACAGAGTTTCATTTGAGTCTGTGTCCAATTGCCTTGATATTGACTTTTTCAGGTTCAGTTGTCAATTAATAAAACAATCGTAGGGTTTTCTAAGATGTTTTGAATGGTTTAAATTACATTCATTTTCTCAGTTTTCCACAGTGACTATGAATTGAATAATCTTGATACAATCTCTTTTTAAAGAATTGGACACATTTAATTCTGAGACTGCTTGGTTATACCACATGATCATTGTCTTATATTTATTAGGTATGTGTGTGAAAGGGGGCACTGACATTCAGAAGCTCCATCTGAAATTATTTAATCAAACTTTAAGACAATGATTTCTGGCAAAAGAGATTAATCTTTTCAGATATGGAATGTTATATTCTCTATTTGCATACAAAAAAAGTGTCTTGGGTGTTGGTCAAGTTGCCTATAAATATGCAGTGAGTAATGATAAAGCTAGATAATGTAGCATCCATGAACCTCAGACCCAATTTCGCATCAGTCTCCATATCTTCCTATCATTACACTGTTAAGCTTTGTGGTAGATCTTACAGGAATATTTTACAGATAAAAACCTACAGACGTATTTTTTAATTAGATTCCACCACCGTCTCTGCTCCAAGAACACACCTTTACTGACTTTAATTTCATGATGATTATCTCTAGGACATTTCTGGAAACAAAAAGGAGGAAGAAATCTCCCTAGCTTGAGGGTGATAGACTTCATTATCTGAAACAAACTAGTTTTATTAGTATGCTGCCAGAAAATGGAAAAAAAATATACTTGCTGATAGACTGGAATAAAAATTAAGATATAAATACAAATATGTTTTGTTTTCTATAAGAACATCTGATTCTACTTCATAACAATAATGAATTATTATTTATGTAGAAGTTCTTTAATAAAACGCAGAAGGGCCACATATAATGCAAAATGGTCATCAAAAATGTTGCCGTGCATATTAAGAGTATTTATTGATCATTAAATGCATAAGATGACCCAGGTGAGAGTCCTGTTCTGCAGTGTTTGATGCTGTAGGCAGAGTGACTTGGGATGGCCTGTGCTTTTGTTTATGGCACAACAACAGAGGGTTGCCCAGAGAAGCTGTGGATGCCCCATTGCTGGAAATGTTCCAGGCCAGGCTGAGTGGGACTCTGAACAACCTGGTCTAGTGGAAAGTGCCCCTGCCCATGGCAAGGGGGTTGGAACTAGTTGAACCTTAGGGTCCTTTTCAACCTGAACTGCTCTATGATCCTATGAAGTCATCAGAGGGTGTATTTCAGTGCACTTTTTCCTTCAAATTCACCATTCACACTCAGTCCATACATAAATTGAACAAATATTCTTGAGGATAAAATAATAAATCCCTTGGCATGTGGAAAGCCCAATGCTGACTGCCATCCATGAGGACATGAAAAAGACTTCATCCTGGATTATCTTGAGTATATTCTGCCTGCAATATTCCTCATCACCTATGAACATCAAATAGGTCATCCAGAGAGGATTTAAATGGAATTCTGATATTTTTCAATTGTCAATTCAGCATCTACTGCAGAGAAAATAATGTCACGCATTGACACAGGCACCACTAGATTCTCAGTTTGACTTTTCACAGAGAACTTTATGGATTTTGTGATTTAAATTTCCTTTGACATTTTTTATTACACAGTTTTGAAAAAATGTCAAAAGGTAAGAAGAGAACAATGAGTAGTATCAGAAAAATGGAGAATGTCATGAAAGAGGCAGCCTTTTAGGTTAAAAGGAAAAGAAAATCTGCCATTTTTATATAAAGGAATAATAGATATTAGAATGGTGGGCATTAAATGTTACTTGTGGGGAAATAAGAAAGGTTACAAAAATATTATTGAGGATGAAAAACTGAGCAACTCCTAATGATTTCCCTTGCAAACCAAATTCTTTGTCTCAATGTACTAAATGACACAGGCATCCCCTGTGATCATGTAAAAAATGTCAGTGTGACAGTTAATTGACAATGGCCTTACTGCTTCTCAGAGGAAAAAACAGTCACTGTAATACCTCATAATGAAATACATTAGGCAGCCTAAATGTACTGATTGCTACCAGCTTCCCCTACAACTGATTATATTTGTGAGATTGTTAGAATATGCCTTATAATGAGAAATCAACTCAACCTTGACATCAGAAAGATGTTAGGTTCTCTTTAGTTGACCTCTGAATGTTATGAATTATTGCATAGAGAGATATTCAATTACAATGCATGCAGATCAAACCCTCACTTCTATTATTTTGTCAGTTGTTTACAGAACATCAAGTTCATGCCTATCAGGGTTTTTTAAACTATTGTGTGAATAATTAAATCATACTATCTCCTCTGTACATCCATGCAGGACTGAGTAATATCACTGTGGTTTCCTAACGTTTGCTCTATAATACATATTATTTCCAAAGACATTTTCAGTAATGCAGTTCTGCTCAGAGAGCTTCTTACAATTTTTTTTCAGACTTTTTCTATTTTTCATGGCAAGGCAATTCATTTTATAGTGTGTAACAATGTGTATCTGGTATTTTAATATAGAAAGAGAAGCTTTGCTTCAGAAGTTACTTAAGCACCCAGTTTTTGAAAGGCAGCTATTTTGCAATTTGAGGTTTTGTGCATTTCACAGTCTAGAAGTATGTAGCTATTACAAAACTAAATGTGTTTTATGTATAGATTTCTGCTTGGAATCACTGATTTTTCACACAACAGGGACTTCTGTCTCAAGGATAAAAAATCTTTCCAAAAAAAGGGTTGTTCATTTTTTAAATTAAATCTTTTAAGAACACCCAATCAATAGGAAAATAAGCTTTATTTACTGTGTAGCATAGATTCTATATAAATATAGGTTGTACAGTTTGCACACCTTTATTTCTACATGACCCTTTAGGGTCAATTCAGCTGCTAGATAATATCAAAATCTGAGAGATTCTGTTGTAATAGACTCTCAAACCTTCAGCATTGTGGGAGCCCAGCATTTCAGCCAGTGGTAGATGCTTTAAGAGGATAGGTAAAGCCAGGAGATTTACAGTCCTTATCTAGAAATCTGCTGATGATGCTGTTGTACCTCTACTGAATCTTTGATTTTGTTCCAACTTAATTGCATCAATGAACAAATTTTAAGGCTTAGGACATTACAATGGATGAACTGCAAGAATATGAATTAGGTCCACCTCTTAAAACTGAGCAATGAAAACTAAGACAGAGAAGAAAAACTGAGAGGGATTTTCCGTTGTTACTATTTTCAAACACCTTGATAAATTCAGAGTAATTTTTTCATTGTCCTCATGCCATTCATCAGAAGTTTTCTTCAATATTTATAAAGTTAATATTATTTCTAAAAGAATATGTGGAAGCTATAAAATGCTCCTGTTTTCTTGAAGCTTTTGCTTATCTGGGTGGGAATAGTAAGACAAATTTGTGACTGAGTTGTGATGGTCTTCTTCATCCAGAAATTACAGTGGTAATCTAATAGAACATATGACAATGAGAAGAAGTCTTTTCACCACAGAACAATACCCTTTCTTGTCCTTGCTTTTATTACTACTCTAACAACTTAGCATTTCACTGAATACTCATGCAAATTTATTGAATAAATAATGATGGCCCAATCTGCAAGTCAATTTGAAGTACTAAGATGGCAAGCTTTCCCTACTGGGTCAAAACTCCTCCCCCCACAAAACAAGAAAACCCAATGCCACCTGTATTAAAGCAAACCTGTAAAGACTTACCTCTCACAGCAACACTAGTGGGTGCAGTTGCCATATTATATTAATGAGCTTTGGGAATTAACAATATAAGAATTCGTAGCCTCCCTGCTTTGATCCATTAGTGGATATAGATTCAGTGGGATTTAGCACAATAGGGCAAAGGCTGCCTAAGTGGAAAATTGATCCTGGTAAGTGCTAGCTTACTTGCTTGACACATTAATGGCTTCTGTTTTAGTGCTTTGAACTTTTGCTCTGTAATAATGTGAGTTCAAGTCCCACTTGGGAGGTTGAACTTTTAGTAAAGTCAGAGTGAGCAGGGGGGAATCTGTCATTCCTTTACATTTTAATTAAAATGATAAGTTGAAAGCAATGGAGAAAATATAATGAAATTACCATCATCATCATCTAGCTCTGGAACTGGGAAATAGACCTGTTCTGTCATTTAGTCATGGGAATGGTTGACTAGAGACTTGATGCAGGCATTGACAAGTATTAAAAGATACTACCTCCAAAGTCTGAGCTCCTTACACACTGTCTCCCTTTTTGCCCAGCCTGCTGGAAATAAAACAAAAAAAGTAGGAAAGAAGAAGACCCCAACATAATTACAATGACTTTGAATGGAGTTTGCACTTCTAGCACTTATTAATCAGACATAATATAAATAAAATGAAATAAATTAATAGTTTCAAGAACACCTTACAGGCTAATTAAATAGTTTTTATCAAGCTCTTGGGAGATGGGCAATTAAGTAATTTCCCAAACAGATAATTTATAAAAGTTGGGTAGAGAGATGAACTAGGGAAAGGCACCCAGGGACTCATAGTTAATGATAATGTGGAACTTCCTCAGGTCCCATCCTCTGCTAAGATTTGTTGAGTGAGACTGAATCTACAGAGGAAAAATTGCATTTTCCTGGGTTATTAAACAAGCCTTTTACAAGTAGGCAAATAATACCAGATTTTAAAAGATTTTAACATTTCTCTCTCCTTCTTTCACCCTCAACATCTATTTCTGCCTCAGTATAACACAAAACTTGACTCTTTAATAGCAGAAAGCTTTGAGGCCTCTCAGAGGTTAGTATCACTGTACATGTATCCTTTGAGAAATTCAGCTCAGAAGCACAAGATACATTTTGTCCCTGTATATGCTTTCAAATTTGGATTGTTACAAAGGTTTATGGGCATGAAAACATTCTTCTTGAAAATCTTACCCAAATTTCAGAACAAAAACATTCAAAAGTTCCAAATTATTTTTTAAGATCCATTGAACTTTAATTTTCCAGTTTCTAAGGAGAGCATCCACCAGAAATCACAAAGCTTCTGTGTTGTTTTGTAGACACTTTAGGTCTGGATAAGCCTTTGAACTTCTGGATGTTCATCCAAGTTGACCTTGAGACTTTTCCATACCTCTTAGGTGTGCTACTGAATAAGAGGAATAAAATATTGACTCCCCTGATAACTGGTAGCTAGCATTTCTATTCCTAAAATGGTCAGCATTGAATGATTACAACTTGGTAACATAAGCATTGGTACTTACTCTTGTCATCTTCCTGGCAAGATGACCAGGGCAAATGAAAAATATTATATGTGATTACCTCTGGCATTTAAATATTAATGTCAAAGCTACCTCTGATGGCTAAACACCACCAAATAAAAGTCTCCACTGCACAGCACTTGGTGTATCATCAGTTCCAAAAAGATAAAGAAAACTCTTTTCAACTTCAAGGCTTATCCACATTTTTAATGTCCAATTTTCCTCTGAAATAGCATCTTTCAGCAGACAAACATAACTGTTCATGCGTTGTTCTCACAAATGCTTTTACTACACTGAGCCAAAGAGCTCAGAAACAGGCTCTAATTAGATTTCTATCGTATTTTTAACCACCTTCCAGAGCTGTTCTTATCTAGTAATCTGTTGCCAAGCTTATAAATTTTGTTTGACTCCCACTGTTATAAAAATTGTTGGATATTGCAATAAAAAATGACAAATTAGTAGAATCCTAAGGAAAGTGTCTGGGCAAAATAGTTTTAGAAGGAAAATAAATAGAAAAAAAACATAAACCACTTTCCTTTCTTTGTTTTAATGGTTGATCCTAAGGCAGTATTAGTTCAATCATGCTACTAACAGGTTAGAAGAACTGGAAAACTCTCCATGTATTATGAGACTTACCTGTAGCTATTGGCTTCTTGCTCAGAGTGGCTTGGCATTGTTTGGCCTTCAGCTTGTGGGAAGTCATATTAAATTCAGTGAGAAATGGCTCACAATTACATGGACCACTGCCTGGACACTAAGGCTGGCTTCCTGCTAACCATCAAGTCCTCTTCCTAAATATTGTCACCATGACATACATAAACACCAAGGATAATCACCCAGTTTGGCCAGCTCAACTGTTTATTTTGTATCTATTATTAAGGGGATTTGGGGTACTTTGGGAAGATCTCAGTCCAAGGGTTTGAGAGGTCTTATTAAAGAGACAGCAATACCAAATGTTTAGCCCACAACAGCTTAACAGAAAAGAACCTTTAATTATGTACCTTTAGTTACGTGATCAAAACTAAGCTAGTACTTATAAATTTTGCTTAACTGTGCTATGATTGGATATATAACTAGTGTTCAATGTCCAGGTAAATAATTTCCCAACCAAAACCCTCTGGTAATGTTTACAGTGATGTTTAGGCAAAGCCAGACATTTATTTTGCATCAGGTGGTCCATAACTGAAAAGCAAACCAGGCTCCCAAACAGAGTATTTAGAATATCACAAAGGAGAACCGAGCCCATGGCATTATGAATCATGATCAGATACATCCATTCAGTCTTTCCTTTCTTCCCAAACTTCACATAGGCCTTTGCCATCATCTACCTGAAAGAAAATTAATAAATAATAGAAAACCAGACTGGATGCCCTCTGTCCTCGAATCCAAACCAATATTTGCTCACATTATCTGAGAGAGTTCAAATACAGAGAAAATGAATTCCTGGTATCTGATAAAGAAGTGGGATTTATTTACACAAATTTGTTTAATTCTGGTCTCCTGCTTGTCTGCTGGTTCATCTGCTCTATTTCACTCATTTCATGCAGCAGAGGGTTTTTCAATTATAAATCTAGGCAGCACAGTATATTTGAGCATTTTGTCAGCTTGATTTGTTTTTATGCCTGTAATGAATTTTAAACTCCCTCCTCAAAAACCAACATGTACAATCTGGAAATAGAACTTCTGGGTGGAATTTTGGACTTTTTTTGGTGGAATTACAAATAATCAGATGAATGGGAAAAGACTGAAGATAGCTACATCAACCCTACCGGAGCTACTGATCAATCCCAATACACTAAGAGTAAAAAGCTCCTTATCCTTCTGTTTATTTACTCTCTAACCTCCATAGTCTCCTCCTTCTCTTTCTTATTTAATCAATTTTATTTATTAATGAGTCTCTGATCATTGTTTATATTCTATATTGAACACTTAAGAAAAGTTAAGTATCAATTGGCTTAAATAGTTAAAATTTTGGGCTTGATGATTTCAATTACCAGAAACCACACTACAGCATTCCTTGTTGGCAACAAAGTCTCCCATGGGAAAGAGCAGGAAAAGATGTCTATGACTTTGGGCACAGAGTCTTCATGTGAGATAAACCTACACCAAGGTGAGAGCATCAGGGCTGAGCAGTTCCTCCTGGAGAAGACCAGGACTGGGTTCTCTAAGGAAACTGAGATATTTCCCATGGGCATTTCTCTCACCTCAAGATGCAAGATGAATGGAAGGCATGTGTTTCCAACATCCTGTGTGTGCACACATATATTTTTATAGATAAGACTATTCCCTGGACTTGTAAGGATTACTTTAGGAGTTGTTTATTCTGGAGAAAAGATGACTCAGGAGGTACCTTATTGCTCTGTACAACTACTTGGAAGAAAGTTGCAGCCAGGGTCAGTGTCTTCTCACAGGTAACAAGAGAAAGGACAACAGGAAATGGCCTCAAGTTGCACCAGGAGAGGTTTTGATTGGATACTAGGAAAAATTTCTAATGAAAAGATGATCAGACACTGGAACAGGCTGCCCAGAGAAGTGGTGTAATGTTCAAAAACCTGTAGATGTGATGCTTAGGAGACATGTTTTAGTAGTGGATTTGACAGTGCTGAGTTAATGCCTGAACTCAATCTTGAGGTCTTTTTCAACCTTAATTATCTTATGACTCTATAATTCTAAAGACTTGGAGATGTATTTACTATATATGTAAAAAGTTGTCAAAGAACTGATGTTTCATCAAAGGTAAGTAATTGACACTCAGCCTCTAAGAAATGTTTTTGCTGCCTTTTAAGAATAAAGTCTGCTCAAATACCAAAATTCTACTGAGATACTATGGAGCATTTCATTAATGAGCTTTCTATGAGCTGAAGGCTGCAGGTATGAAATAGTAGTTCATTTCAGGGCAATCCAACCTATTAAATCCCCCACTGGCAATCTGATGATGTCCTCATGTTCCCTGGGCCCGATGAACAAGGATGTGTTTTTCTTGCTAGATCTGTTAGATTTATTGACAACTCTAAGCAGTAGAAAACACACTGCTGTTCTGAAAGTCAGGCCATTCCCAGGACAATCATCAGCAAGTGGCTAGCAAACAGAATGGCAGAAGAAGTCTGTAAGAAATCAGAGATCACCAAATGTTCAATAGTTACTGGCTGGAAATTGGATAGCTAGGAGCTTTGAGAAATCAGGTAATTAACCCAAAATTCTCTCTTGTCAATAGAATGTACTTGCAATGACAAGTTATTTTGCTACACAACAGCGCTGTCATACCTTTTATATTGGTCTGTTTGGTTTGCGTGGCAAGGTTTGGGTGGCTGGGGAGCTACAGGTGTTGGCTGCTGTGAGAAGCTGTTAGGAGCTTCCCCCATGTGAGAGAGAGCAAATGACATCCAGCTCCAAAGGTGGACACACTTCTGGCCAAGGCTGAGCCCACAGCAGTGATGGTAGCACCTCTGGGATAACATATTTAAGAAGAAGAAGAAAAATGGGTAAAAAATTAGACAAAAACTGCAGCCAAAGAGAGGAATGAGAATATGCAAGAGAAAGAGCTCTGCAGATGTGAAGGTCATTGCAGAAATAGGGGGAAGAAATTCTCCAGGCATCAGAGCAGAGATTCCCCTTTAGCCTGTCATGCAGACCATGGTGAGTCAGGCTGCCCCCTTGCAGCCCACAGAGATCCACAGTAAAGCAGATATCCACCTGCAGCCCCTGGAGGACCCCACGCTGGAGCAGGGGGAGCCTGAAGGAGGCTGGACCCCCATGAGAAGACTTGTGCTGGACCAGGCTCCTGGCATTGCCCTGGCTCTCTCTTCACTGGAGCCATGCTAAGCAGGTTTGATGGTGGGACCTGTGACCTCGAAGGAGACCCACGCTGGAGCCTGTTGTTCTTGAAGTCCTGCACCCCATGGAAGAGACACATTTTGGAGCAGTTAGTGAAGAGCTGTAGCCCATGGCAAGGATCTTAGGATGGAGAAGGCTATAGACGATTATCTCCTGGGAGAGTGACCTCACACTGGAGAGGGCAACACTGTGAGAATTCCCCACCCCTAATGAGAAAGGACTCTCAGAGACAGTGTGCGATGAATTGACCACAGCTCCCATTCCCCAACCTCCTGCACTGCTGAGGGGGAGGAGGTAGAGAAAACTGTAAATGAAGTTGAGCCCAGGAAGAAGGGAGGTGTGGGGGGAAACTGTTTCCAGTTTTGTTTGTTTTTCTTACCTTCCCTGATTTGATTTGCAATAAATTAATTTTCCCAAGATCCAGTCTGTTTCCTCCATGATAGTAATTGGCGGGTGAACTCTTCCTGTCCTTGTGTTGACCCAAACTTTCAGCATATTTTTTCTTCCCTGTCCAGCTGAAGACAGGTGGCATAGTGCAGCTTTGGTGGGCACCTGGCATTCAGCCATGGTCAACCCACCATGCTTAGTCAAAAGTAAATGGGTTACTTGTTCATTGTGACAGGGGTAACTGCAGTGTACTTAAATCTGTGCAGGTATTTGGTGGTTTGCTGTCACATATTAAATACTGGCAATTTTTGAAATCCTTTTTTTTCCATGCAACAGAGTTTCTGAATATGCATATGAGTGATTGAAAGCAAATTTTACAGTTTATTGAGCTCTGAAGTCTTTATTTTATTTTCCTGAGTCAAGCCATTACTTTAGCTTATGTAGGAGTCCTCAATACAGTTCTTATTGTAGCCACACAAAGAGTTTGCTGGCTCTCTGATGGAACTAGAATGAGTTTTGCTCACATTATAATCTTCTTTCCTGCCTCTGTCACCAACCCCTCATTATTCTTCCTTGTAGCTTCAATTAAAGAAATGGTCACAGGGAAATGATGAGAGAAACCAATTCTGTGGAGTGTTGGAGGAAGTGAAAAGGTAGGATTTTATAACTGGCAGGCTCTATGATGTCCAGACTCCACGAGGGGCAGGAAGGAACTTGCCCTCTTCTCTTTGGGTATGACTGGCTGGGACTTTGGTTTTTAAGGTTTTGAGGGAGACTGCGCAGCAGAGTGAGCTAACAGTCTCTGATTACTTTGTCATTTACGGCCTAGAGCCAGGAAAGAAAAAATTACAGAGGTATGTCCAGCTTAGGTATGTGCTACTTTTCACAAAGAAAGGAAAGCACCTTTCACAGTCCGAAAATCCCTGTATTATTAAAAGACCATAAGTGGCTTAACTGACAGCACTAGATGATTAACTTTTTAGGTACAGTTATATGACTGGAATCTCACTGTTACTGAATGAGTAAACTCAGGTCAGGATAGCATGGTGTGCAAGAATGGCTGTTTCAACAGACCCTCGTTTGTGTATAGGACTTGTATTTACCTTGAGAACAGATGAAAGGAGTAAGTTTTAAGCCTGCCAAGGGAAGAAAGAGCTTGTGCAGAAAGAGAAATGTGCAAATAAAGGTGTAGATGCATCTTGACAGCAAGAGATAAGTGACCTTGTAACTCTTTGATTTTTTTTCACTAATAAAAATCACTTTTCAATTACATTCAGAATAGAGTCACTTATTCTGTAGTATGTCATTTTACCTGCAAAAACATATATTGAACATGTATGATGATACTGAATTATCCTTTGTAAATGTGTTAACACACAGAGGAAAGGCAGATGGATCAATGGCCCCCAAATGAATTGGCACAAGAGAAGCTTGCAAAATAAAATACAGTGAACACGAAACAAGGAGAGGCATGGTTCTTGGAGGACAAATTAGACACAACTCAGGAGAGGAACAAGTTTTGAAAAACAGCCAAGGAGGCAGTGAGAACAGAAGCAGAAAATTCACTTTGTAGGCCAGAGGTCTTCCTCTCCAGTTCTTCAAGGATTCAAGTTGGATCCCAAAACGTTGCTCTCTTTGAGTATTGCACATATGAGAAATTCCTTCATTTTCTCCTTCTGCATATTTCTGTAGCTGCCCAGTTGTACATCTGCTTTGGCAGGTGCTCTAGTGCTGCTCTCCACATGTCTTAATATCATTTTCTCTGGATGACTTGTGGGAATAGGGGTCAATGAACCATCTGATAAAACCTGGCATGTAATTTACATTCAATCCATTTAGTGCCTTATTTTACTGAGGAGCAAGCTTTTGAATGCATCTAGGCACCTCTGTGAACTTTGTGTAAGTTTCCAGCTTATATTCATATACCTGGAAATAACAATTGTATTGAGAATTTTGTTTTTCAAAAAAAGGCAAAATCTTATCTGAGTTGGTCAATACAGCTTCTGCTTCATCATTTCATGGCATAATTTTCTTCCAAAACTCTAATGGCATTGCACACTACTATTAAACACATGAGCTCATGCCAGTAAGGCCTTGTTGCACAGGTCTGATGTGGAATTTGCTGAGTTTCTTACTAGATTTCTCTCCTCTTTCACTGCTAAACTGAAGCTGCACTATGATGTCAGCCCATAGTTCATGCCAAAACTCATTCAGTAAACAGATGAGCTTTCTGTAGACGTCTGCACCAGAGCTAATCATGCTCAACACCTTTGATGTTTGAAAGAGAGAAACAGACATTAGAAGGTCATGAGTTGTCAGGTGAGTTGACTGGAGTGCTAAGAGACCCTTTTATTGTTCATAACCTTGAAAAGATCCTAGCTCAGCTGCAGACATCCACATTGTCAACATCTATGAGTAACTGCCCTTCAGCAGCCACACTGTGGCCTGCAGAAATGACTTCACAATATTTTCTAATTTTACCAAATTGTTAAATTAAGACATGATTTTTAGGGTCAAATCAAAGCTCCAGTTGGCTCCAAATTTTTTTTTTTCCTTTTGTGACTGGGATACTTTTATTGTTTCCTATGTCTATTTGTTTTGTAGTTAAACAGTTCCTAAAAGTATAAAGCTGTTGGTACTTCCACAGCTGAAATGTCTTAAGTGAACACAGTCAAGAAGATAGATGCTTTGGACTTAAATGAAGAGTATGGATTTGTTTTTCTTATCTCTATTACTGAAAGTGCTATGAGTGGATTTTCCAGAATGGTGCTATAAAAACAAAAGTTGATTGATTAATTCAAAACCTATAGCTAGGAAATGTTTTCCACGGATACTTACAGGAAATGCACAATGGTCTATGAAGAGAAGTAATTTACTATGTGCACACTGATGGGCAAATTTACTGTGATCTGATACATTTGGCTATGGCAGTGACAGATATTACAAAATGACCATTTTTACACTCACTCCTTCCTGTTATGCTGAATCAGAAGACGAGGATATCAGAACTGCAAACTTAGTCTTACTGATATTCCCTAATTACACCTTTCAAAAGTTTAAGCATATAAGAAAGATATGAATGAGTAGATATGAAAAAACTTACAGTTTGACTTCAGATTGCAGAAAATTCATTAAAATTAGCCCTGACTAAATGAAAATATGTATTGGTGCACTGTTCATCTTATGCTGCAAGAGCAGTAACCACAGGGAGGGTGACTTTGCCAAAGCTTAATGAAAATTTGTCCTTTGCCTTCAGAAGTATTTGGGTCAGGCTGTACCTGTTTCTAAAACCATTGTATGTAAGAAAACAAGAGAAGAGTGTTAATGGATTTGTATTATATACTTAAGAGGCAGGTTAGACATGAAATGATAACAAAACAAGAAACTCCAGGGAATTTACCTGAGGGGGAAAAAATTATAAAGTTGAAACAAAAGCCTCCCTCCCTGAATTGTTCCTTTCCTGGTGTGGTTGAGCTAATCAGGTTGTTGTTCCTCCATCAGCATTTTCTCCCTTCCATCAATCTATTTACTTCAGTTGGCAGATTTAGATGTATCCAGCATGCTTCTCATGAACCATTTTTACTACAACATTTTTTGTAATTAGAGTTAAACCATTGTCTATTTTCCTGAATCATAGCTACTTGCTTCTAATGCAGGACTGTGTCCCTTTTGACCTTGTTGAGAAGGGACAGAAGAGGACAACTCCTGGCTCACTGACTTCACCCTCCTGCTATCAAAAGCACAACCTGTTTCTGATGTTTTTCAGATATGTATTGAACTTGATTTAATTCCACCCTGTGATGACACTACAACTTTGGAACCTCACCCTTCTGAAGGTTAAACGTCATCTTTTAATTACCAGCTTAAATTTATTAATGATCAATTTATACCGAGATTATTTTTTTGTCAGTTAAGCAGCCCCTCTTCCTTCCTGACATAAACATAGTTTTGATGCATTTAAAAGGCTATACCACCAATTTAGTTACCTGAATTCCAACTTTCATGTATACTGTAATGAATATAATTATTCCAAATAATTTTGTGTTTGTAATGAGCACAGGAATAATCATTGGCATTTCCAGTGAACAGAGAAATAAAAATATTTTTAGTCAGATCCTGTGCACTTACTCTAGAGGAAAAAGATATATCTATTAAATTGAAACTCAAGGAGAAAGAAAAAAATTAACACATGCCATTTATTCTTCGGTGTACTTTTCTCTACAGGAAAACTCTTTCTCAGATTTATTGATATGGGTGAATAAAGGTTTAAGAACAAACATTTGCTTCTGTTATGACATTATTTCATGGTTAGTTAACAACATGATGGGCATTGAGAAAACAGCAGCATATACAGATATCTAAAAATGTAATGAATGTGCTCTTATAACACAAATACATAATACAGTTCTCTTCCCCATCTTCACAAAATTACTGTTTTCTCATTTGAGCCCTTTTTTCTTTTTTTGTTTGCTTTCTTGGTAGAACAGGAGATATATGGATGCAAAACTCACATATCAGGATTTTTTATTTCCTTTTTTATGATAAAATGTGGTAACTTTAAATTGAATTTTGTCCTAATGAGGAATAGGAAACCACTGATCCTTGTTGCTGGCATTACTGTGTCTTCAATTCTTTGAATTGCTGTCTGTTCCTGAGGCAAAATGGCCTAATCTGATTAGTTAAAATTACATCATTGATTAGGTGTGAACAAAAATACTCCTGAAATGAAAGGACGTACAGCATGTCATGATTAGACTTTCAGGTGCTCCTGGCAAACATGCAGGTTTAAAACCTCTTACATCTTACACCACGCCCACTGCCCCCCTTTAGAGATACAGTGTAGTTCTCCTGGAGTCCAATTTAGGATGTTCATAACAGAGGGATCTTAAACTACTTTTATAAAAAGAAAATCCGTGGTAACAAAGCACAAAACACGACTTTAAAGTATCTACTGAAAGTCTGGTTTTGATAATAAGAAAGGTAACATTTAGGTGAAACTTATTCTAAAATACTGCTCAACACATGAATCAGGATTACTTCACTTTCAGCTCCTCTCCTCTGCCTCTGTTTCATTTGACCCACCTTTAATCTCTGGGTTTGGCTATAAACACTTTCTAGACAAGGCTTGTTTCATCTACAGTATTTAGC
Source organism: Notiomystis cincta (assembly GCA_013398075.1). NCBI lineage: Eukaryota > Metazoa > Chordata > Aves > Passeriformes > Notiomystidae > Notiomystis > Notiomystis cincta. The sequence goes on from VZRX01012436.1 coordinate 71,775, forward strand.
AATTTTGTAGAATAATAACAAGAAACATAAGGATGAAACTTTCTCATAACAGGACATTAGACTTCCCTTTTCCTTGTGCCTATAGATCTGAAAACAAGGAATGCTTCAAAACAATTTAAAACACATCCTTTTGAATAAGGGGCAATTTTTCATATTAATAATAAAGTAATAAATTTTCATTAAATATTCAATAAATATTCATGTTATTATCAGTTTAAAATCCTATGATATAGACAGTATGCACTGTAATTTGAAAAGCCAGTTGTACTTCACAATCCTTGTACATTTGTATTCCTTGTGCACCTTTGTTAGACTATTGGGCTCATGGGTGCTGATAGCTATCGAGGAGAAGGCAGAGGCAGATGCAGAGGGATGACTGGCTTTGGCATTCACCAGCTAAGGAAGTCAGCAGACACTGGGAAAACCACCCCTGAAAGGTACTTTAGGTTGGTCAGGTCTTTACAGAAAATGAAAAAGGAAATGCAATTTATCCATTCTAGATATCCAGAATCAGGAAAGATGAATACAAACTTTGGTTTTGAACCCAAAAAAGAGAGAAAGTTCACAACAAAAAGATTCTTAACACAAGATCTGATGTCATAATATTTTATGGCCAAACTTTAAAATTAGAAAAAAATAGATATATGTTATATATTTTTTTCCAGTTAAGCATTGTTTACAAACAGTCTTGAAAGAATTCTCAATTTAAATTGGCTAGTCAATGATCCTTTGTCAGCATTTTATGTAAGATTTTCAAAAGAAATAAATGTTAAGAGCAGAAAAATTGAACTTAACCTGGTCATGCATGTTATTGTTATGCAAGGTAAAATGTAGAACCTGCAAGGTTAATTACTATAATTTGAAAAAAGACAGTATAAGTAAAATTCAGATGTTGTTACATCTATGTAATTAACTTGTAATTGCAGCATAATTGCACAGTGGTTTTGCTTTGCAGTAGGTCGCTAAACTGGATTTGCACAGTTACTTATGAATGGGTTAATTACACAAATTTTGACATCATATTATACTTATTTTTGTGAAAAAATTCCTTCAAATTACCAAACAGGGAGTGTATATTTTTTTAATTCCTTCAGTTTAATGTTTAATAATATTTGCATGTTATTTGTAGACAGCACACAAAACTTGTAGGGAGTTAAACGTGAATCCTAGAAGGTTTTACGTTATACATTATGCATTATTTCTCATAACACAGAGCTCATAAAAAATACATATCACTTGGGCTGATAAAGCTGTAAGCAAAAGAGGGAAGACTGAAACCTTAAGGCAAAAATATTCTAATGAAGTGTAATAAATACACAGTAGGAATAATGCTCAAGTAATTTTAGAGAAGTAGTGGAAGTGACAGAGTCATCCAGTCTCATGTGACCTCCCAGTACCCAGTTACAGGGAATGACAGACAGCTGCATCAGGAGGGGAAAGTATCTTGAAACTACAATGGAAACAAACTCTTCTAAGCATTTGTTTCTTGATAGATGTAATAGTTGTCACACAGGGAAGGGAAAAGAGAAAATAGAAAAGAACTCTTTAGAGCATGCTGTCCCTTGAGCAAATAACAAAACCTACAAAGTGGCTTTAGAAGCTTAGTAAAACGTTGGAACGACTAAGGAGAAGTTTTAATCTAAGTTCATGTTTTATTCATGCAACTAGCTGCTCATTCAATGTTTTGGGCTCAGTATTTTTTTTCGTTTCTGTGAAGCAATAAAGCTTCTTCTGATCATGGTAAGGAAGATTTTGCCATGGCTGTGGCAGGTCCTAAAATGAGTGTCCTTCCAAAATAGCTGACAAAGCAGTTCAAAGCAGGGTGTTCAGAAGGTAATGAGGTTGTGCCTCTGCCTTAGTGCACAGGGTAATGAAAGAAATTGTAATGCAGACCTCCGAGGGCACGTGCTGTTTAGCCCCAAAGGTCTCTGCTGTGCCAAGGCAGCAGTCAGCAGCACGAACCCCAGAGCAAGAACATCCATACCTGAATGTGGCCTGAGTGTGCCCAGCACCAGCCTTGGGGAGAGGCCAGCCAGCATGAAACAGCCCTCTGCACTGCCAACAAAACCAGTCAGCCTCCTGCATCCAAACTGCATCCTAGGAATCATTCTTTGCTGTGCTCACTTCCCAGTACTGCCTGGAAAGTCACTTGACAGAAAGTGATTTGACCAAAGTGTGCAAATTCTCCCCTGTCAAGTACTGCTATTGTATACATCATAGAGAGAAAATATGTAACAGTATGATATATTTGCACATTTGGGGAAATAAAGAAAACAGTCTAAGTGTGATGTATAATCTTAGTTAAATATAATTAACAATTTTTTTTTAACTCTTCCTTTAAGAAAATCTGAGGAAGTCAAAATTAAGGGAAAACTGTTCAAGCAGGTACTTGTATAGGAAATTCACAAATCAAATAATATAGTTATAAATTCCTGAAAACTATTTTTACTAGATAAATAAAAAACGCTATGAAGTTAAGCACCAGCTTGCTTAAACGAATTATGTCATCTGTGTAAATCATTTGCAATGATTATTTAATAGAAGCTCAAATTTTCAAATTGTGGGATTTTTGTTTGAAAACTAAGTACATCTCTAGCAGCAATGAGCATCCAGTGTGGTCCAATGAACAGCACATCAGGCTTGGATACATGGTGGAACAAACTCAGGATGCACTTTGAGCCAGCAGCTTTGGCAAAGTAATGACATGATGAGGTTTTAACAGAAATACTCTACAAAATGCAAAACAAAGAAATAAACTAAGGGAGAAAGCTCACTCGAGATTCTCATGCATTTTTAATTATCGTAGGCAGGGTTTACAGCTAAAATTTTCATAGGAATAAAGTTAAAAAACAGCATTATTTTAATTGTTTAAGCCAACTATCCAGCTGATCTTGTACTTTCAGCTATCTTGAAGATCCCTTTGGAATATCTTGCTTTGGAGTAAGCAAGACCCCCAAAATACTCCTTCTGTCAGACTGATGTTACAGGCCCTTTTTGTCATCATGTAAGTACTTTAAAGAGTAAAGAAATTTGAAAATCAGAAAGTTCTGAAGAAGCTGCCCTTTGAAGAAAGGAAAAAGCAGAGAGATAAGACATTATTGCCCAACAAACTACATTTGTGAGAAGCACTGTAACTGATATCTCTCCCTTTAACAGCAGTCATCACCTTCTCCTGTCACATCACACAGTCACAAGAAAACAGAGTTTAGAAACCTGATTTTCTACCCAGAGGTAATAACATTAGCCACCTTTAAACATTTTCTCTTCCATAGCAAAAGATTCAGTACTCTCTTATAACTTTTTTACCAAAATTGAAATTCTATCAAACAGGGCTTCATTTGCCAAGCAGAAGTAGCAATATCCATTAAATATCTGTTAGGCTAGTATACTGCTGGAATGCAGGCACAAGAATTGATATTATTTGCCTGACAACCATATAATGAAACCACATCACAAAAATACCCAATTTTTTGTCAGGAAAATACGATGTATAAGCACAAGAAATAGCTGATTTTACATCCTCACCTCAGGATCTGTCTCAAAATACCTCATTTCATGAACTTTATAGACTTGAAAAAGTAGAAATGGGGCAGCTCTTTCTCTCTTTATTTTAAATTTATTTTGAGGGGACATACAAATAATGAATTTGGTTCCAGATGTAAATCTGACACGGTAATTCTTCATATCTACTTAAGTATACAGAATGATGTTTAAAGTTATCATTAAAAATAAATGTGGTATGAACAAAGACCATGAAAAAACAGCACAGGAAAAGTTCCCTTGGAAAGTATATTAAAAAGGCTGTTGAATTACATATACAACAGTGGAAGAAATGAAAATACAGGACATCATGTTATAATAAAATCATATGTCTCATCTATACAAAACTTCATATAAAACCCAAGGGAGACAATGACATTGTACATATGCTGTGGTTTGATATATTAGCTGAGAGGTATCTACTACAAAATATCAATTATCATAACTCGGTGGGTTTTTATATATGTATGTGTATTTTTTTATATATATATACATATACATTACTTATTATGCCACTGCTGTATAATGAATGTAGAAAGCTAGAAAGTACTAACTGGATCACAAAGCCCAGTTCTAAATACTGTCAGAAAATCATAATGGGGATGTTTATTAGGAAAAGAAATAATGATAGACCTATTATGCTGAGGCTGATAAACAAACCAGTCAGCCGTAATCATGATGTGTTAGTTGCTATGGCATGATCTCTGGTTTTATCATACTACTCATAAATAATGTTGTTTTTCCAGGACAATGTCTTGATTTAGTTGTTTTTTTTAAAGTACTGCAGCTAACTCATTGTCCTGTGGTAGTTGAAGTCATCATTTGTGGTAACAGAGAAAAAAATTTGATAAAAAATAAAGACAAATATGCACCAAAAAAAAAAAGATAAAAAAATAAACAAAAAATCCCCTCTGTCATAAATCTTCAAACCCTTTTCTCATCCTGTTTGGAAGCTGGCTGCCATCTNCATTTGTGGTAACAGAGAAAAAAATTGAAAAAAAAAAAAAACAAAAAAGCACCCAAAAAAAAAAGATAAAAAAATAAACAAAAAATCCCCTCTGTCATAAATCTTCAAACCCTTTTCTCATCCTGTTTGGAAGCTGGCTGCCATCTCCCATACTGCATCTCACTGGTCCCTCCTTATTCACAAGAAACAGGGAACTTAGACCTCCTCACAATGAAGGGTCATCGAACAAGGGATTGGCTGGATTGTCTGCCTCGATGCTCTTCTGAAATGACTGTCTGGCACAGAGTCAGATATCTTAGCACTCTGAAGGCCTGAACTCTCAATCTGGTCACTTCAGAAAGAGCTTGAGGAAGGCAAGTTTCTTTTTACAATACCTTAGAATCATAGAATGGTTTGAGCTGAAAGGCACCTTCCAGGTGCTCCCCTCATGCCATGGGCAGGGATACCTTCCACCAGACCAGGGTCACCTTCCACCAGACCAGGGTCCTCCATGCTCAAAGTGACTGGGTGAGGTCTGCCTTTCAATCATGCAGAAAACAGTTCTCCAACACTGGGCATCATGCAAAGATGTCTCTTTAACTGGCAAGAGACACACTTGTGATCAAGACAGGAAAAGAAAATCTGAACTTTCAGATCTATTGTGGAATGGAGTTGAATACAGAACAAATTCTGCTCAAAGAGATTTGTTATAATTTTTCTTAATTCTGAACGGAAATAAATTGTTACAGAAAGAATGCTGAGAGTACTTAAATTTCAGTTAAAATGTCTGCTTTTGCCAGAACAACTTATTTTGTTTATGTTATGTTCATTAAAATATACATTTTAATTCCAAAAAAATTATGTTCCCTCTTTTAATATCTACATTAATTGGAATAAATATGATCTTTTTCTAAGTTCCTGCGTTTCAGATAAAATGTACTTTCTCACAGAAAACAGTTGCATCAACACTAACTCATCACAATATTAGCATTATCCACATTCACCACTGTAGCCCAGGGTGGGAAGGACCATGATGCCATACCCTGCCCATTCCTCTTTGGAAAAGCTTTGAAAAAGCAGTTGCTTCATTTTGCAGGGTACAAGGATCACAAATGTTGCTGACCCTAACATGGGGAGTGCATTCAGGAGAGACTCACTAGCAAGTTCTTCTCTTGTTTTATAGCTGAAATCAGACTTTGCTTAAGTCAGAAGACACTGTGAAAACATGGCTTTTGTTGTCACTGGACTCCAAATATCAAACAGGCTGTGTATTTCAGGGTGATGTAACTCAGGGAACTACAGGACATTACCTTTGGAGAAAGGTATCCATGATATTCTGTCCTTCCCATACATTCCTTCCCTCCTGCATTTTGTCCCATCCTGTCAGCAGCTACATTCTTAGGAAGAACTATGAATAGATACCTCTGAAATGCAACATGGTTTGTTTTGTGGAGGACCAGATGGCACCCAGTAAAGATATATTTCAACAATACATTCCCAGAAGAGGACACTTCTGTTCCTCTGACAGTACCTGAATGATGCAGACTATCTATATCTTCAGGAAAATAGCCAGACATTCTCCTAGACTTACATGAAAAATTATTTGCTTCTGTTCAATAAAAAACTACATTTTTAGGTGTTGTTACTTTACTTTTGTCTCTTATTTTTTGGTTTTGTCTTTTTTTTTTTTTTTCTCTCTGAAGAAGGAAGATGATAGAGNTTTCTTTTTTTTTGTTTCTTATTTTTTGGTTTTGTCTTTTTTTTTTTTTTTTCTCTCTGAAGAAGGAAGATGATAGAGAGATTCATGTTCCTTTCATGGACAGGAGTTTATGACTTTATTTTTACCACTGAAGTTATGCATATTTTCCATCAAACAGTCTCAAACAGACTAGATGTTTAATGCTGCAACTAGGGCCTTCATTTGATGATTCAAATTTTTAAAAAGTCAGGTTATATGTCTGCATGTACAGACATCTGGATGGGATCCATATGACAAAGGCTGTGGTGTTCTGCCTTGCCTCTCTCACAAAACACAGAGAGTGCCCTCATTTACCATCACAGTTGAGATTCAGGGTCTTTAGAAGCTTGCCAATAAAACATATTGAGGCTTGAATACATTCCTTCCATTCGTGGCTGAATGCCTTCTAATCACCAGAAATTATCTGAATAGTCTCTACCAGAATAAAATAAGGATTCATTTAAAGTCTGAAATTGCTTTTATTTTAGGAATCATTTCTTTTTTTAGTTCCATAGTTCTGATTCTGTTCCATATTCAACAGCTATTTATTCTTAAGGAAGGTCTAACCTAAGTCTAACCTAAGTTCTAGGTTTAGAAAAACAATCATCTGAAGTTTGCCTGATTCTGCTGCATGCTATTTCAGGTGGGCAGGCAGGGACTATGCTCAAACCCTGGAGGTTACATGCATTTTACAAGAGATTATTTTCTAACTACTTTTTGAAAGCAGCATCTTAAAAATCTCTGATGTTTCACTAGCTCACACAGCTAAAAATGAGGGGATTGTTTTTGCAAAAATGTAATTGTTCCAATTTTTATCCTACAATTATAATCACCTAGTGTTGTATTTTTGTGCTTTTCAGAATTTTTCACTGTAGGTCCTCCTAAATGTAAGTTTTCAAACTCTCTGGGCCTTCTTTCTCTTTCTTAAAAGCAGTTTGCCACTCAAATGTCTGCCAACAGAAACAGTCAGAAGTTACTTTTATGCCACTTAAAAGAAATAAAGTGATATATTTTAGAAGCAGTGGCTATAAATTTGTGTTTAATTTTAGTAATAGAAGTCCTGTAAGCTGATAGGTGTAAACTGGTGTCAAGGTTATATAAAGAACTTAAAATTCAGTCAGAATGATGCTTTGATATATTTACACTCAAACCCACATTTCCAGTTTCACACATTACATGTAAATTAGAGATATCACAAGGCTGCTAAGAACTGATAATTCAGAGCTGTGGATCTAGTTCAGCAAGAAATGATAGTTTGTTTTCTCACACAAGAATATAGAAACATCATCTGAAATGCAGACATATGCTTTGAAGTAGAGTAAGGGCAAAAGATTCTCAGCATCTGCTAACAACTGTTGCAAGGCTTGGATATAATCTGTCAATTTGCATCAATCAAGTTAACTTGCACTTCAAGACATAATGAAATGTGACCAACAAAATTAAATACATGAACATAATATATCAGCAAAATACATTCTTGATGACAGTGGGTAAAGAAACCGCAGAACTCAGAAAACACTTCTGATTTTTTTGAGTATTTTTATGATAAAATGTAGCCTTTGCTGCATGGTTTTGCCTAGTCTCATAGAAATTTCAAGGGGCACTACTAGGGCATTTCAAGGTACTACACCACTGAGGATTTAATTTGCACTTAAAGAAAAAAGAAATTGATCATCTGCAACTTTCTGTAAAGAATAGGTTCAGCCATCATTTCAATATTCATTGCAACCTATAGACTGCATAGAGGTTATACAGCATTGCTCATATACAAACATATTTACACATATGAAACCTTAGGTATTTTCCTTATAGATTATAATTGAACAATTAACCAAGCTATCACTAAAGCATCATAGCTTTATCTTGCAGACAAGCCCCTAATGAAGCTGTGACTGGGCATTAATATAATAATGTTAACTGTGCCAACACCATGCAGAGAAGGTGATCCCAGACAACAGCAGCCAAAACTCATCTCTCATTAATTCAACTGTAAAAATATTAATCTATAAGATTTGCTTGAAAACTGACAAGTCCATCATGTGACAGAAATAATCTGTCAAGGATTGGTCACATTTTACATACCTCCATATCTGTATTTCGTTCAGTAAATACCGCTGATTTTTTGTTATTTTGTGTATGTGCAATCCTTAAAAAGTTTCTTTAGGACACTTGAACAGTGTTTCAGTTATGTAATTGCATAGAAAACAACTGGTTGGTTGTGATTAGCAAATAAGTGAATGATCTGAAGAAAACCACACTCCTACACCCCTTTTCTCCAAGCAGTGCACTGTGAGCTTTACATGTGATGAGTTATACACAAGACTGAGCAGGCTGCCAGACTAACTCCGTGCTGTACCTGCTGGGGATAACCCCACCACAGAGAGCATAAGAGGTTGGTAAATCCATCTGTTTCTGAGAACTGGCCTCTCATCATTCCTGTGTACATCTTTGGTTTAATAATTTGATTTGATTCACAATTCTGCTTAGAGGAAGGATTTGAGAAAGCCCTTACAAAAGACAGTCAGATCTGCTCTCACTGGCTTGTGTTAGTGTTTGTGTACTCCACTGCTTTAAAATGCTACAACTTTACATTTGTTAGTCCATGTCTTTAGAAAGAAGCGTCTAATTTTGTCTCAGTACATCAACATTGCCTATTCAAATCCAAGCTATAGTAGAAAATGATGCGACCTAGAGATCAGTTCTTAAATTACTTGTTTAAGGGTGGAGGGATCAAAACTTGCAAATCCCTCAAGGCTTATTTTCTTTGAGTGGGAGTGCAGGGTCCTAGTTTATAAAGCTGTTTTTCAAATTTTATGCTAAATATAAAGTGTTCCAAAATCAGATTTAGATCCTTAGGCCTTAAAATTCCTGCAGGGTGAATTACTTTACAAAAAATACTGTTTTCTTTAGAAAGGCAATCTATTCCCACATGCTGGTAAAATTTGAATCTGTGAGATGGCATCTCTAACAACAAACTAAAAAAGCCCACAGGTAGTGGTTCAGTTAAATAAGCTGCTGTAACAATGAAGTCTTTATGTCCTTAAAAATGCAACAAAGTATCTTGAGTTTCTAAATGAAATCCAAATAAAGAAGAAAGACAGAAAAAGGATTGCAGGCATCACTTCTCAAGCCATGAAAGACTGCAGAATTATGAAATTGTAGAAAATCTGAAGTTATTTCTCTTACCTTAATTACAGATTTTCACCATGTCCCAGAAGCAGAGAACATCTTATTTACCAAGCAAAGAAATATGTCCATCCTACCAAAAAAATAAAGAAGAAAAATCCTGAAATTGAAAAAAGACTTTCAATTTTAGAAAGTTTCTCTTCTACTGTTATGGAATTAGAAATTAAAAATGAAGTCATGTTTAGTGCCAGAGGAAAGGAAGTTTGATTCAATTTGCTATGAAGAGATCATAGTATTGTTAAATATTTAATGAGTGTTAAAATAAGACAACGCAACAGAACTGAAGGCTCTTCTTGTGTAGCAGATTCAAAGAGCTTTTAGAAAGTCACCATCTTTTTTTATCATGGGTTTATTTAGGAGATTTTCTGAGCTGTTGTCCACAGGATACACATTTTTATTTCAATCACAATACACTACACTATAAAAGAATTTATATATTCGTCTCTAGTAAGGTCAGTGAGGCTCCATTCCAGGGCCTAAACATAGGATCACTGATCTATACACCCAAAGGGAGAAAAATGGTCCAGGTATAACTAATAGTATCAAAACATCTATCTTATAATACAACTGTTCACCTTTGTTATCCTTCCTGTATCCCACCAGGCCAGAAAAGATACTCCATCCACTTAAGGTTGTAATACTTAACATTCAAGACACACACACCCCCCTTAACATTAACATGTATATATATCTTACAAATATATAAATATATACTTTTAAGAAAGTAATACACAATGGTAATACACAGGCCAAAACATTTAACTTCAAGTCAGGATCCTTCTGGTATCACTTCATCTTGACAAACTCTTAAAACACCATAGGAGATGGTCTTGATACAGGAACAGGAGAGATTCATAGAATCATAGAAACAGAAGCTTTTAGGTTGCAAAATATTATCAAGTCCAACTGATAACTCAGCACTGCCAAATCTACCACTAACTCATGTCCTCAAGGGCTGCATCAGCATGTCTTTTAAAGATATTTGGGGAGGAAAACTCCATCACTTCCCTGGACAGCCCTTTCCAATACCCGAAAACCTTTTCTGGAGAGAAATTTTTCTTAACATCTAATCTAAACCTCCCCTTGCACAACTTGAGGCCATTTGCTCTTGTCTTCTTTCCATATTCGGATAACTGCATTGAACATTCCACTTTTGTGGAGTGGAAAAATTTCCTGTTTTCCCTGGAATTGTCAGAACACTACCAGGTCCTTTAGTTTTGGCTATCTGGGGAGCCAAAATTATAAGAACACTTAGTTCCTAAGAAGTTCTAGACATGATACGAGGACATCTGATCACCAGACCCTGCCATCATTTGAAGCTGAAATTGGGGGATTTTGATGCTGGTCACTCTGAACCTAAATCTGATGTGGGTCTTGGCCTTAAATCTAACCATCCCCGTGCCTGAGTCTTAGAATCACAGAATCAATGAGGCTGTAAAAGACCTCAAAGTTCATCAAGTTCATCAAGTCCAACCATCAACCTAAAGCCAGCAGCATGTTCATCACTAAACCATATATATGTTCAGGTGCCCTATCCACATGGTTTTTTAACATTTCCAGAGATGGTGACTCAATCATTTTAGTGCTTATCTAAAAGTGACCACGCCCTTTCAGTTGTTTAAGCTCAGTCACCACTGCCAAAGTAACTCTAGTCACAAAATAAATTCACAGGTAAAAGAGACTTCTGCAAGTAGTTGTCTCCAGCTTGTTCTGTTCCCGTTTCCCAGCTGCTATGCTTTAAGCAGCAGGCTATTGACACCCAGCAGTGACAGTAAAAAAAAAAAAAAAAAGAAAAAAAACCAGGCAAACTGACTGGAAATAAAAAAGAGTGGCTGCAATTTACAGGGACAATATTTGTCACTGAAGTTTTGTGGATTGTCCTTCACACTTAGAGAGAAAAGCCTATGTGCTGCATTTGCCTTTGATAGCTAACGTGATGAATGTAAAAAAGATGAACCAGAAAGAAAATGTGTCTAGAAAAACAGTTTTCCTCTACAGAAAAATTGTTGATTTTTTTCCTTCTTGTAATTTGCATAATTATCTGATCAAAATTTTACTTATATAAATCATCACTATGTCAAGTGTTTGTTTCTCCCTCAGACTAATAGTGTGGAAATCAGGAAAACGTATTTTTTATCTTGCTCTTTCACAAATCCTAGACAAGAACATGGATAGAAGACACACTTATGAATGTGATAGAGTTATAATGATTTAATGAGTTACAGCTTATCTGTTGAGTTCTATGAATTACTGTTTGCATGATTTTCAGCTCTCTCTGCCTTTCAGGTTAATGTAAAACTTGAAATCAAGGAGAAGATGAATTAGCTTAAATAGTCTGACTTTGAATTCAGGATGGCTACAAGGAGACATGATGGCAGTTAGTTGGGCATAACTAAGAGAAAGGTGCATTATTTTAAGCCACTGCAACTGAAGTCTGTACCTAAAGGAAAAAGTTGGTGTTTTTTCATCACGGATTTCAGTGAAAGTACTCTACCTTGAACTAATATGAATGAAGAAACTGGATGATAATGATTTCGGAAATCTAGGAGGATTTCCTTCTTTATTTTCTTCTATTCTATTTTCTTCTCTCTAATTTCTGCTACGCTGGTGGTGCTTTTTCTCTTGATTTGATCTTAAAATTCGACCTTAATTACTTCTCACACTGCAGGGACCACATGGCTGTGCACTAGTTTGGTGCTAACAAGTAAAAACTCTAAAGTCTAACAATAATTGCAATTGATGAACACTTGGGGCAAAATGCTGTTCTTTAACTAAAGAGAAAAAGCAAGTTCTTGACTGGGGTTTGGAGAAGGAAAAGATGAAAAATAAAATGAGGAAAAAAATTCTATCAGAGCAGTTGTGAAAACAAACAAACAACAAACAAATATAATAATTTTGAATATTCCTGCTTCAGCTTCTTGTTTTACCAGCAACATTGGTGTCCTTCCTGGAACAAGACAGTCCTTGCAAGACACTGCATTAACATAATATATCAGAGTTAAAGGAGAGATGAAGTATTATATGTATATATATATATAATATGGGAAAATAAATGGCTATTTGCAGTGCTGAATTTAATTATACAGAAAAGTGTCAAACACCTATATGTACCCTGATTCTGATCCCTTTCTAGTCACTTTACTTCTACTTTTGATCCCACCTTTTCCTGCTCAGGCTTTCCATTTTAGCGTGAGGAGTAGTTATGAGGGAAATTATAGTGAGACTGTACTGAGCAAACTGGACATTGGTCATTCCTTGCCTTTCCCCCAGACAAACTTGTAGGGCAAGAAGTGACATTGCTGACATGTCTTTGACTTCAATTGCACAAGAGGGAAATGTATGAATTGCCCTACCTTATACTGAGTTTTACAAGTAATAAACCAAAGGATGGTTGATTGAAGGACTATCACAGGGAGATCACTCCATATAGACTGCAGTACCTGCCCAATGTATGAGCCCTGTAACATATGCTCATGAGAATAAAGGAAGAAACAAATGTGTCAGGTTTCCAGTGTATGACTGAAGTTTTCACTTGAAGATCCCTTTCCATGACTTTGAGATCCCACTTTTTCAACAATTAAATCCTGTAATTAATTTACAAACAAACTGTACCTGCCATGAGCTCTTCATCCAAAACAGAAGCTCCAGCTCTGCAGAGAAGCCAGTAAACCTCTGCCCCATATTGCTCATCATGGCTGCAACCCCAGCCAATAAACTTTCCTGACTTTGTGACTTGTCTTAACATGTCAGCAGGGGCATAATCCTATCTTCTTATCACAGAATCATAGAACAGTTTGGGTTGGAAGGGACATTAAATAATACCTGGTTCCAATCCTCTGCCATAGGCAGGGACACGTTCCACTAGACTAGGTTGCTCAAAGTCCCATCTGACTTGGCCTTGAACACAGAATTATCAAGGCTGGCAGAGATCATCTAGTCCAACTGCCAACCCAGCACTACCATAATCATCCCTAGCCCACATCCCCAAGTGCCACACACAAATACCCCTTGAACACTTTCAGACTCAGTGACCCCACCATCGCCTTCAGCAATTTATTCCAACGCCTAACCACTCTTTCAGTTAAACATTTTTCTAATACCCTGTCTGAAACAACCCTTGGTGCAACTTGAGGCCATTTCCTCTCATCTTTTCACTTAAAACATTGCAGAAGAGATGAAACCCACACCACTTCATCCTCCTTTCAGGCAGCTGTAGAGAGAAATGAGGACCCCCAGAGCCTCCTCTTCCCCAGGCTATACAACCCCAGCTCTCTATGCTACTCCTCAAAAGATGTGTTTTCCAGATCCTTCACCAGATTTGTTTTCCTTCTCTGGACTCACTCCAGCACCTCAATGTGCTCTTTGAAGTGAGGGGCCCAAAACTTAACTAGTACTTGAGCTACAGCCTCACAGTGCCAAGTGTAACGGGACAATCGCTTCCTTAGTCACACTGCCCACACTATTATTGATACAGGCCAAGACACAATTTTTTGCATCATGATATTGGATAAGTGGCAAATACCAGCCCCAGGCAGTCCCAGTGCTTCTGAGAAGTACATTTTCCTGGTCTACTTTCCAGCTCGTTTTTTTTTTCCTAATTCTCTCTGGAAAGCTGAATGGATCATACATCTCCAGGGGGCAACTTTTTCTTACCAGTCAGAGCTCATCTATTTTTCTGTTTTCCCTGCTGTGATGTTTTCAGATTGACAGATTGAAATAAAATTTAAATTGACCACTCTAAAGCATTCAATGTGTTTTTGCTCATAATGTAGATTTAAAAATATAACTTTTTATCTGATTGTTGTGTAAATTAAAATCATCTGTTTACTAAACTTGATTCTACAATTTATTTTTCTTCATCATTAGAGCAACATTTGCAATTGCATTGCAATTCTTCACTATATTATACTTTTGCTGCTCCAGTTTAGTCACAATAATTGTGGATAAACTCCATTACAGATGCTTCTATAAGCATCTCCGTGGTAAAGCTGAAAATCTAGGTCAATTTTTTCACTGAAAAGTGAATCAAACTTCCTTCTGATGATATTGAAAAGTGTGATAGGGAAACTCTGATGAACTCCTAAACTTTGATCAGCACTACTAACCCATAGCATGAAATTATAGACTTCTATGTGCAGCAGCTACTAATAAAACCTCCTCCAGCTAATGCTTTATTACAGTTGGGGCTTATCAACTGTGGTAACCACATGGCACTCTCGTTTACTTCTGTGTGCTTCCAAATTCTCTCATCTCCATGACACAGTGACCAAGCAGAAATATGAGAGAGAATTTAGCCTCATGAGTCTATGTCATGGGGGAATTACATAAGTAAATGAATATCACTGAAAACACGGATTAAAAGAATCCTAAGTAAGGTGTTTGAAATCCCCTGCTCTTCTGGGCAGTCCCAGCTGCTTTGCTCTTCTATGCTTTTAACCTAAATATCTCAACAAAAATAGCATTCCTCTGAGTCCACTGTGCTTCTGGACATGAAATGCCTATCTAGCGTTCAGAGTGCTTTATGGAGTAGGTTTGGGATTTCACTAATTTCACTTTTAATTCTCTGTCTTGCCAAGCAGCTTGGTGGGCTGGACTGACGAGCTGTGTTCTGCCTAATGCTGCAAACTTTTAATCCTCAATTAGTCCCACAGGAGCAAACAGATGCATATGAAACCTTTGGCACGACCCAGAATGAAGTCAGATTATGCAATCAGAATTACAGATACATCTTATGCTGTTTAACTTTTAGGATATTTTTGGTCAAGTAGGATGGTTTTCTCCTACACACAGTGAATACACTAACGAATGGAGCAGGCCAGGCTTGACACAGCTCTGAAAAGTAAATAAAAAGCATAGAATCACTGTAATCTCCTGATGGCCAGGAAGGGGAGAAATAAAAGGAAGAAAAAACAGAGAACAACAACAAAAGAAGGCTCTCTAATAACTTTTCTATATCTTTTGAGGCAGTCTTCTGCAGCTTAATAGTGAATTAGACCTTACTGATAGAATTTTGTAGTATAGCCCAAAATATGAAGAGAGATCATATAGTTAAGAAAGTGGTGGCCCTGGAAAAAACATTATGTGATCCCTGGGTTCTTTGTCTTTCAGCCTGAATTTTTTCGGGGGAATTTCTTAAAGATTTTTGAGATGTTGCCATTCTCTATGAGTCTTCAGAATGTCTTGAATAGAACATTCAGAAACTGATCACTCCGAAGTTCCACATCACTTCTGAGGTTGTGGAACAAACTATGAGCAGAAAAGTTTTTTAAAAACTTGTCCCTATTCATTCTCCAGGATTTTTTCTTAGAACCACTTTCTTTTCTTTTTAACAATTTAAATATGTATATATATAGGGATGGTACTATTTTAGGGGGGTTCCTCATTTTTCTCTATCTCTTTGAAAAACTTTTCTTATACACATACAAAATGAAACAGTCTGAACTCTGGGGGTAAAAGTAGAATTTTGCCAGGCAGCACCAAGATATGCCCAAAACACTTTATGGCACAATTACTTATAATGAACCTTGAAGCTTAAACTCTCGATTCCATAAACAAAGATAGTATATGTGCACTGAGGGAAGACAATTCATCATAATTTTGTCAGCAAAATTGTTACAGTAATGACCTATGCAACACTTCATCTACCTGTCACTTGTCTTGAAAGGGCAGATTACTTTTTCCTCAGTCTTGGCACATCCAATTAAAGTAGACTTACAAGCCAGGCAGGTGTAAAGTGCAAGCCAGCACTTGTTCACATTAGCAATTATCAATGGAAAAAATACATAAGTGCTGAGGCTTGGCACAACAGTTACCCTGGCAACTGTTCTTGCTCAAAACCTCAGCAGAGACTAACATGACAGTTTGACATTTTTCCCCATTAAAAA
>VZRX01012436.1:88091-108563 GCA_013398075.1 Notiomystis cincta
AAAAAAAAAAAAAAAAAGGAAAGATGATTGCATTCTCTCTTTCTGTCTCTACTTTTTCCCTTGTCCTCTCTTCGTGCTGTTTTTCCAAAGCTCTTGGGCGTGACCCTGTCTTGTTTAACTCCAGTCGAATGCGTCCCAGTGGGAGCTCCCCTGTCTTGCCAAACTTTAGAGCATTCTCTGTGAACACCAAGTGTGAAAGTTTACCTGGCCAAGCCTGACATCCAGGAAGGAAGGATGGTGGGTTGGAGAAGCTGTGTTTGTGCTATTGACACAAGAGTGTCAGAAACTTGTTGGCCAAGACAAGTTCACTTAATGTTAAAAAAAAAAAAAAAGATGAGAAGAAACAGCCTCAAGGTGCACCAGAAGAGTTTTATATTAAATATATGAAAAATTTCTTCAGGGAGAGTTGTCAGCTTTTGGAGCAGCCTTCCCAGGGAGGTTTTGTAGTCCACCATCCATGGAAGTGTTCAAAAAACATGTGGATAGGGCACTTTGGGATATGTTTTATTGTTGAAAATGGTGATGGTGGTTGGATTCGATGATAGTAAAAGTTTTTCCAAAAGTAAGACTTTATGATTCTAAGAATGTTATGCATATTTTATCCTCATATACTGGAATGTCGAGGCCCACCATTCATCTGTAGCAACTTGCCTTAAGATGCTGGCCTGACTTACGCATCAGCTTTGCAAATAGTTCCCTTTTTCTTGTCTACCTTCTCAAAATACAAGAAAAAGTCAGTCAGAAGCAGTCTACATGCATTTTACATACAGGGGAAGAAACCCAACTCCTCCTTAATTCCATGGAGGAACTCAGCCTAAGCAAGCTCTGCACAGCGTACAGCATCAGGTCATTCCCAATTGCTCAGCCCTCAAGGACAGAAAACCTTGAAGACTCAGCATTCTTCTGGATTAGGTTTTGTTCTGTGGGATGCTTGTGGACTAAGTTGTGTGAACTTATTGACTGTTAGCTGCCAGTTCTTTTATTTTTATTTGGTGTTTTTACGTCAAATGGAATTAAAGAGTGAGATAAGTACATAAAATTTTGATAATTAGTGACTCTTTTTGCTACAATTTATGAGGTATTTCAGATTTTGGGTTGTTTGTTTTTTTTTTTTAATGTCCCATTTTTTAGGCAGTCTTTTAGCATCCAATTTTTTCCCTCGATCTTATTTTATGTTTAATTTTGTTCATATCTTTCAATGTTAAAAAGTTAACTATTAAATATCTGCATCTCTTTTGATTTTATTTTCAGTGATTCATTTTGTTCCCTCTTCCTCCTTTTATGTGTGTCATTTGTGCCTTTCAGCTCATCATATGCTTACTCATTGTCACCTCTAAATGGAGAACAGTGGAAGGATTGAGAAGAATAGCCCTTTTTTTCAGGGTGGAGGAAAAAATTTGGGAAGTTGGGTAATACAATAACAGGTTTCATGGTGAAACTGAGTTGATAGTCTGGTCTTTAGTCTTAAATTCTAGACAAATAGAGCACATACGCTGAAAGATATGCAGGAAATCGAAGTAAACATCTCACACTGTTTACAAGAAAATTCTGCATTTGCTTATTTTTGCACATGCTGTAGCCCTAGACCTCACAGATTTCAAAAGAGTAGGTTTTGGCTGTGGAATAACATTGACCTGAAAATTCAAGATGTGGAGCCAAATCTTACTGCCTGCGTTCCTGTGATCTTTTCCCATGGGCAAACAGAATCTGTGTTGTAATCTTAATTCTGTCAGCAGGATGAAGGCATAATAAATAAAAGTAATAAACATTTTACAACATTAAACAATCTTTCACAGCTATTCAATCTGACAATTTTGACCAGCATTAAATTTACTAGAATGTTTCTAATCATGAGCAAGAAACAGTCATACTTCCTCTGGTACAGTTGCACTGATTTGAAGAGTGAGCTAATAAACACTATCACAACATTCATATTCTGGGACTAACAGAAACTTGTTCCTTTCCCTGCTGTTCTGTGGGCTGCATTGCAATCTCTTCTGCAACAACATAATTTAATTTAAAAATCATGATGCTATAAGTACTTGAGAAGCACTTAAAGCTGTTCAGCCAGAGAAAGGTCATGTTAACATAAATATTGAAAAGAATGATAATTAGGCAAGAAAAACAGCAAAACACATTAAAGAGAAATGAGGCAATTTTTAAATGTTAACATCTCAATTCAGAAATGTTTACATTACATGTAATGGTTCCATTTTCAATGAGCATTCCACTAAAAAAAATATTGCTGAGAAAAATTATGAAAGAGAATTACAACCATAAATGACATTGTATCCATTTTATCATCTTGAGAGAAAATGAATTGTCTGAATCTCGTTAAACAGAATAGAATTCAAATTGTCCAAGCATGACTTACAGCAGAATGAGGCAAAGTACTCTCAGATTAAGAGAAAAGTAGTCAGTTTATTATGATAGTTCATGACTTAAAATCCTGAATATTTGAAGGAGTTGCAAGACATTTCTTCCTATGGATTATCCAATACATATTGAGCTGAGTACAGGTAAGAATGTCTCAGCAATGCTGGCAATTTCATACCCTGAAACACATTGTGGTTGCTCCTCACAGTATTGTTTTCCACGTAACCTCACCTTGAGATCAAGAAGCTCACACTAAGTGACACATTTAAAACTCCCAAAGAGGCTAAGTTCATTGTTGTTTTGGGGTAACTAAATTACAGTATGTGCTTTTCAAGTTTAATTTTGAGGCATGGTTTATCTTAACTTAAAACATTGCAAGAAACCTTAAGTCCTTTATCAAAAACTTCCTGGTATTAAATATACTGAGTTGATTTTTCTTTTAACTTATAGCTGTTACCATTTGAACATGCTAATTTTAGAAGAAATTTTAGAGTAAAAAAGCTAAAATTCTCTCCCAGAAAACTGTGAACCAGTGTCCACTCAGGTTTGTTATCTACATAGATGCTACAACCAGGGTTAGAATGCCACGATATTGCAAGCAGAGCATGATACAGCTCCCAAAGCAAGGTGATTGCAATATGGATAGCAGGGATGAAAAAGTAAACAGCTAGGCAGAGACACAGATCAATAAAGACATGGACTTATAATTTATCTTTGGCTTTGTTCTATTCTCTCTGCATTTGACACAGTAAAAAGCCTCACAGTTTAACCTGCATGATTATCAAGTCAAGGAAGTATTTCTGAGTTTGTTTATTTTCGGGTCAAATGGGAGGGAGGAATGGTAAAACAGAAGTTACATATTAGGAAGAAGGGTTTCAGACATTGTGAAAAGGAACAAATTTAACTAAAAATTTCTTCTTTAATTGCTACCTCCTACACCCTTTTTTAAAATGCAAATGAATCTACTTAAGTGAATTTTCTTTAAAAAGGGCTGTCACATGAGACCACCTATACTTGCAGAGACCTGAGAGAGCTTAGAGCTACAAGTGTATATAAAATATGGTGACAAAAATGTGTTCCTGTGGTTTTGCTTCTCAGAGGTGATGTTATCTTCCTGTCATGAAGCACATTTGGCAACGATGTAATGTCAGCAGAAGTCAGTAAGGGCATCATGACAGCAAGCATGACAAAGTTGCTTGGCATTGTTGTGAACACCAAGATTCTGAGTCTAGCAAGAAAAATTATGAGCACCATAAAGTTTGGCTACCTGTAAGACTTCTTACTACTTTTGTCTCTAAGCTCTTACATAAGAATTTTATATATTTAAAAATAAGGGTAGATAGTAGGTGCACAAATGTGCAACAGTCTTGTGAAGCAACAACAGCAGAAGCAGCAGAAGCCACAGCAGAGTGGTGGCTATATTTTTCTTCTCCTTGGTACAAATGTAGCTGCTTACCCAGCATTACTCAATGGGACTATTGGTGGGTTATTTTCAGGATACCTGAAGGCAAAAGTGTTGTGATTTCTGTAAATAGGCTGTTTACAAAATAAAAACTGAATTTTGGTCTAGATCAGAAGTCTCATGATAAAGTATCTATCTGCGAAAAGGTTAGCACAAATTTACTTCTACAAAATAAATTTCACCCTAAAATTCTCAGGTTTACTTGTAGTTTGAAACAGAGTTGAAAGTCTGTCCATGGAAAGCCTGGAAATGTACAGACTAGTAGAAAATTATGTAATTAAAAGGGACTGTCAATAGATTGTTCTTTGATACCTACATAGAGGGTGCAAAAACCCCTTCCTGGTCTCTGTTTTGTGCTTTTTTGTAAAACCCTCTGGGGAAGATGTTGCAGTCTCGTAAAGGACTTAGTCCGGTGTTTTGCTTTCCTGTTAGAAAATTCTCCCAGCAGTTTCACCCAGAGCTCTCTGATGCAGTTGAAGCCTTTGCTTCTAACTATATTCAGTGAGGACAAAGAGAATGTTTTACTCCTTTTCTCTGTGAAGGTCTTTCTGCATATTTGGGGATGATTATCCTGTTTTCCTTCAGTCTTTTGGTCTCTAGACTAAACAGTCTCAGCTCTTTTAGGAATTACACTGATTTCATAACGTCTGGTTGCCATTTTTGGAATTTGAACAAACTCAACAGATGTATAGTGATACTAGGTTGACCGAAGAGAGTCTTTAAAATGTAAATATGTTTTACACAGTAATATTTAAAATGTAAATATGTTTTACACAGTAGTAGTTCTTGATTCTAGCACAGGAAATTCTTGCTGACTAATACTTATAAAAATAGCAAAGAACTATATTGAGTGAACTAACATGAGTAGCACTGGCCAATGGTTCATCATATCAAACTATATTTTTTTACTTATCAGAGGTCAGTCCTTTGGATGATATCAGTACTTAGCTCAAAATAATTTGATGACCAATACACATGTGATTTTCAAAAATAAAAGGAGCTAGTCCAGATCTTATTTTTGTATGTTCATGTGTTTCTGATGTAACAATCCTTATGGAAACTCCCAAAGAGAAGATATGCAAATGGCATATAACTCTCTCCCGAGAGCTGGGTTAGAGTGATGACATGGGCCCTAAAAACCTTTGCTTTTATGCTTATTTCAAACTCAGGATTTGGAGCCTGCACAAGCTATTTGATATGTGGAAGCCTTTTTCCTGGGGGATTGACTATGAATGCAACAACTGAAATCTGTGGAAATGAATCAACCGAGTCAGCTGCCGACGGCTGCAAAAACGGCCTGGGTGCCATTTACAGTTACCTTTTTAAATGGGAGCTTGAAATTAGGAGAATTATAGCAAAACTGTCATTGAGGAGAGATCAGCTGCCTGGAATTTGCAATGCAAACCTATTCTTATCCCTTATGCAGAAGGAAGATAAGTGGGGAAAAAAAATTAACAGCCATAAGAGTTCTCTCCCAGCTGCAGTTTCATCTTATTTATTGTTGCTATTTATTTATATATTTATATTTAAAAGCAAAAAGGTTTGTTAGCTATGCATCAAGCTAACCCCTATAAATGCACGTTTCATTGCTGCTGCTGCAGCTTTTAATATTGTTTATTATTATTCTCTTAGTGCCGAGAAACTAGAGCCATGCTTTAAAGTCCCATTGTGCAAGCCTCTGTATGAGCAAGCAAGACAAAAACAGATGCCAACTCAAAGGACTCCCAACACAGGATTTTGAAAGCATGGAGCATATAAGCAGATAGACAGCAAGAAGGACAGGTGGGGTAGCTAGGTGATGTTAAAGTCAGTATGTTTACTTGAAGAAGCAAGCTCTGCAGCAGAGATAGGTGTGTCATTGCAGAATAGAGGGAGAGGTTTTTCTCTTGCTCTACTTATTTGTGCTTTGTGTCACTCTGTGGCTTCATCTAAAGTCCTGTCCTCTGCCTGGTTCTTTCTGGGCTCCTCACTACCATTTTAGAGAGCCAGTGATGGAAAGAAGGCAAATGATTTCCAATAGAGACAAGTTCTGGCTTTACCTAATGCCACTGAGGAGTCTTTTGCAGAGCAGGAGGAAAACACTCATATAAATACCTTAGATTAAAATTACCATCATCTGTGTTGTGCTATGAGCATCTATTCTATTAAAAAAACCCAAAACCCAGAAAACATTAGCAAAGGACTATAAAGTATCCACAGCCTTAAAAGATCAAAGGAAAAAAAAAGAAGAAAGTGGTACCTAGCTGGTTAACAAGTGCAGAGTGGAAAGGCAAACAATCCAGTTGAAATAAATCATAAAGAATCTGCTCTGGGTTTTTTTCATGCTGTGGAAGTTCTAGCCTGAATTCTTCCTTCAAGTTTGTCATGACTCAAGAAGAGATGATTTATTAGCTACTCTTGACCTGTCTGAGTCTTTCTAGGTTAGAACTATGACATCCTGGTTTCCAGTGACTTTCACAGAAATGAGCATTCCCTCTTTTATAGTTTCGGATTTAAAGTCTAGTCCTACTGCAAATCTATTGATTGTTGTTCACTGTTCTATTCAAAAGAATTTTGTATACATAGGCATGTTCTGGATTCATCTGCTACCTCAATAAGCCTTCCCAGGGCCTGAGATCAGCTGAAATGGTTTCAGAATTAGTTGGTGAACGGGAAAACATAACAAGTACTGGTAAATTGTGATCTCAACAGGGGCTCCCAGCTACGCATTTAATCCACTTCATGACTCCTCTCAC
The DNA here is from genome assembly GCA_013398075.1 of Notiomystis cincta. Lineage (NCBI taxonomy): Eukaryota > Metazoa > Chordata > Aves > Passeriformes > Notiomystidae > Notiomystis > Notiomystis cincta. The sequence continues at coordinate 94,665 of VZRX01012436.1, forward strand.
CTCTCTCCAGGACCCAGAAAGGGTTTTGATGGAACAAAATAACAAAACAGTTATAGAAGTGCTGCTTAATTAGAGAAGTTGTGGATGCCCCTTCCCTGGTTTTGTTCAAGACCATGTTGGACGGGGCTTTGAGTAGCCTGGTCTAGTGGAAGATGTCCCTGCCCATGGCAGAGAGGCTGGAACTAGATGATTTTTAAAGTCTTTTTCTACCCAAGCCATTTTGTGATTCTGTGATTTAATTATGCCCATTGTATTCTTTATTTTAGGATCTGCTGCTAAAGTCATCTCTTAAGTGAGAAAGAAGGCAACAAGGAACAGCAGGTCAATGAGATCCAACTGGGATGCAATTAAACTTTAAAAGTATTGTCTGTGGTTTTGAAGGTTGATATTTGCACTTGGCTGGATAGTATAAACTATGGATAGAATCAGTACGTTTTGATTTGTTGTTTTTTATTTTCACCCCTCCAGAAAATATTTGGACAGTGTACTCTATAAAGTGTGCTGCATGTCGCTGGGATTTTCCATCCTACTGATCAGGCTTCCTCTAGAAATCAAAAGTACAGGGCCTTCTCAGACTTCATTTTTATCATATAGAAATTTATCATGTTAAAATAGGCACTTCTGCACGTTTATGGGGCTGAGGTAGTTAAAAATAGATACTGCATATTTCTATTTGATTTTGTTTAAGTCAAAAGACCTCATGGAAACTGGAGATATCAGATATCCCAAGTTAGGTGTTCACAGGCAGCATTTATATAGAATCCATATAGGTTGAAAGGGTCCTTAAAGACCATCTAGTTGTAGATGAAGAAAAGGTGTCAAGCTCCCATTTTCTGGAGGTCAAGACAAAACAATCAATGTGGAGTTGATATTCATCTCCTAAAGCACAGTCCAAACTGTGTGAACAAGGTAATACCCTGGATACCTTGGCAGTCAATTTATATGCTGTAGCATAGGCAGTTAGTGGCACTTGAATGTTCTGGGCTATCCCCACTAATCTCAAGCAGCCATTCCAGAAAGGTGGAGATCTCGCATGTACCTGTGTTAGGCAGATGATTTCAGTATCAGAAATCACAATAATTCCTGCACTTAGACACCTGAATTTTGTCTTGATGGTTGTAATGACTCTCTCTGCACTTACTGAGATTATAAATACCTAGCATACAGGTAGACATTTGTCTATAGTGCCATAACAGACACCTGGAAATAGCGAGGTGAATCCAAAGCTACATTAGGAGATAAGCAGAAACTGCTTTAGTTTACCATTGGAAAAGAGCCTCCACTTGAGAGAAATGAACAGCTGTTTATCTACTGAACAGTTGAACAACAGTTGAAGTTAAGGAATAGCACAGAATTCAAATATGTATCAGTTTAATGCAAAAGGCAGATAAATTTTGGTAATGCAGTATTATCACAGCACCACTGTTAACTTGAGACACTTACAGTTAAACCAGAACCTGAACATCTACACCCAGTCCAGAGACAAAAAACAAATCATCCAAAGTCAAATGAAAATAAGAGTAATGACCACTAAAAGAGAAATTGTTGGATAATCCCTAGAGATATAGTTACTTGGACTGACCAGGTTGTGTCCTTGAAAATAACTGACGTTGCAGCAGAAGATGACAAAAAACCCCAACAAAAATACAAGCTGCTTGTGAGGAAGAAAGGATTAAATTCCTTGAACTCTCAACCGATCAAAGCTTTTTCCCCTGATGAATTTCCAAGTTTCTCTGGAAATGCAGCTTTTTAGAGCAACTATGCCCATACCAGTATTTTTTTTTTTCCTTTTCAATGTAAAGTTGAATCATGCTAAATTATAAAATAAATTAAAATAGAAAAGAAAGAAATGGCAGACTACTAGCTTAGGTTGGATACCCGATATTTAGAGGGTGGCAAGGTGAATCTCATCCCGTACTGAGATGTGGACATGTTATTCTACTTAAAGCATCTAATTTATGACTGGATCCCCATTTCAACGGATAATGAGCATGCTAGCATGTTAGAAGGCTTAGGAATCTGCTCCTTTCTGCTGCCATTCATTCTCTGTTCAGTATGGATAATCTGCCAGGTAAGACTGTCTTTACCTCATAACAGTATTTTAATGGTTAAATGCATATTTGCTAAATGCATAAAGATTAATGTGATGGAGACTACCATGGCACATAAGCCAGGTGGCAGCATGAATTGATATGAAAATCAATGCAAATATCATCAATAGAGTATTTTATAACCCAGAACATTGTTTGACTTCTGCAGGTTATGGTAGGAGACAGAGAGATGCCATAAGTCTTTATTCTCATCATCTCGGTCTTTTTTTGCACACTCTGTTTCATTACTGTAAAATCTAAGCAGCAACTTTGGATTGACTCCACTTTAAGTCCTCTGCATAGGTAGTCAGTTGAAATTGCTGTCAGTTTTGCTACTTTTTTTCTCGCCTTAATTCTGCGTCATCTACCATTTTGAAGCATCTTAAGGAGACTGGAAGAGAAAGAATATTTTATCTTCTGTATAATTGTACAACTTTAGCAGGGCAGTTCCTTTACCTACTCCCTTCACTCCTCCATATCCTAGTGTGGCATACAAATGTTTGCCAAAGGGTTTTCCTATTTCCTTGGCTACTTTTCTTGGAATCACAGAGTCTAACACATTTGAGATTCTGTACTTCAACATTTTTCAGTTGTGATTACCTTGTGATCTGATTTTAGTAAATAGGAGATCTCTTTATCATTCTCTTTTCCTGTTCAAAAAAGCCCAACTAAAATCTGTCCCTCAGATCATAGAATCATTGAAACATTTCTACTGAAAAAGATCTCTAAGATCATCATGTCCAACTGTTCATCACGTTCACCTATATACTGTGTCCCCAAGTAAAATTTCCATACATCTTTTGAGCACTTCCAGGGATTGTGATACCACCACTTCCCTGGACAGACTGTTCCAATGCCTGACCACCATCTTAGTGAAGAAACCTTTCTTAATATAATATAAATCTTCCATGAGAAAATTTGAGGTAATTTCTTCTCATCTTTTCACTTGTTATCTGTAAGAAGAGACTGACCCAACACATTGTTACAATGAGATGCGTTACCCCAACCTGTCCCTCATTTGAGATAAATGGTGGAGACTCTCAGTGACATCAAGGTAAATTTTATTTGTGTCCTTCAGAGGTAGGGCATGTTGCAGAACTTGGATGATAAGAGATGACATCTCATAGGGATGCCATTCTTCTACTTTCCAAATCTGGGAATATGCACACTATTCTAGTTCATATTTGTATTTATTCACTTGGGTAGACTATGTCGGAGAAAGCCACAAATGAGGCTCATTACAGCAGAAATCTTTCCTATATCATTATTGTATATTTGTATATTTATTGTATATTGTATATTTGGAAATCATTCAACATAGACATGCCAAAAGCTAGCACACAAGTCTGTGCTTTTTTTGACCATCCCATGACATACTCTTCACAAAATGACTGAAGCTATACACATGCTAGAGGTGCTATATTTTCTATTTTAGCTGATTATCATTGCAAATTTAAAGCACACTGTCATAAATCATCATCATTCATGTATTTTCTGGAAATATGTTTCTGGGAATGATTTCAACAAAAAGATAACAATCCTGCATATTGATAAAAAGCACACACACACAAACAGACACAAAAGGAGAAGGAGAAAAGGAAAAGCATACAATAAAAAATTCCCAATCCGAATGCAGTTGCCAACTTTGTTCTCCAAAAAATTATTATATTCCCTCTTAAATTTGATTTGGAAAGTGTAGGACCCAAGCTTGATAGACCCAGATCAGTTCTCAGCCCTTTCTTTTTCATCATATGTGACAGGGGTGTAGGATTTAGTCACTATTCTCCTGTGGGAAGATGTTTTATAAAGAAATGTCCCAGACGGAGGTAAGGGCAGAGCTGTGATACTCCGTAAGAATAGGAAGCACAACAAATTGAGGTAGACACATTTACACTTGCGGTTATTTTCTTTTTCCTTTCTTCCAGCAGCAGGCCATTCCAGACTTGGAGAAGTTTTAAATTTAACAGCTTTCATCATGTATTTTCAAGATTTGTCTCTATTAGTGGCAGAGCTCACAAAGATTTGATTTCTTGAGGATTTCATCTTGTGGTAGGTCTGTTTTCCAACAAAATCATCTAATTGCTGCCGTGTGAGCTTGCCTTACTGCCCTCCAGGGAACCCTCATGGAAGAGAGCTTTGCCTAATGCCCTTGTCAGTGGGAAAATCTTCATTTGATGTTCATGACTTATTAGACACCAAAAAATTCACTCTGAGATCAGTGAGGTACATGGTCCCTGCTGCCTGCTGGAGTGTGGATTGGGACTGATGGTCTTCCTGTGATTAGAGCAATCTGTCTCACAGCTGGAGAGGAGCTGGAATAACTGGAGATTTCAGTTGGCATAGTTATTGGTGTTGATTCTGTATTCTTGGGCTTCTGCTGCTTACTTCTATCAGTTTGGTTAAATGTACATTTAATACATATATTTAAGTTAACAGGAGAAGATGCCTGACTCCTTCAAAGAGAATTTTTCTTTGTAGTAGGTGGTCTGCTGGGTTGAAAATAACAATTAGCTAAGCATCTCCACCATATGAAATCCCTAAGAGTAGACCACATGAGAAACTGAACAGAGAAAGAATGTGTCAGGAAATAATCAAGGAAAAGGCAGGAAAGCAAGAGGAAGATGAGGATACACCCCCAGTGGAAACAGGGGAAGATTGTAGTGTTTGTAATGAAACAGAGCTGAAATGATTTTCCATCAAACTACATGCACAACTTGCAGAGGAATTCTGGCATTCATGTTTCCACTTCCTTTTCCTCCCACCTGCTGAGGTCACTTTGCTACTGGCAGCAGATACAGGTAGGAGGGTTGAATTTCTGATTTCTTGGTCAGTCTTTTTGACCCTTGTTGCCACAGCTCTAACATATGTTCCCTTTCTTCAAGCTTTTCTACTACCTCAGCAAGTGCTCTTCTTAAATGACGTTTACAAGTGTATTTAACTACAAGTTTAATTTAATTTCCTTATTATTTTAATAAATTTGCAGTATTAGTCCAGTTTTCTGATTGGAGAATTCTCCAGAAATATGCTTGAACTTCTTTTCATTACAAATTTTTACTCTGGAAATTTTGAGTAATTTTTTCTAAAGTGCTTTTCAGTAATGGTGCAGTGAATAATGAGAATTTATTTCCCTTTTCAAAAGTAATGAATAAACAAAGAGAAGATATTGCTATTCTATTAAATCAATAGATTAATAGAATGTTCTCTTCCTGACAGCTATAAAACTATTAATGCAATGCTAGTTCTCAGAAAATAAAATAAAACTGTTATAGTCACTTGAACTAATGCAAGATGTACAATACAGAACTGAGAGCAACTCCTGGGCTCTCTACAGAAAAACAGTACTTCAGTACTTGCTCAGTCAATGCAAAGGTGCCTTTGTTTTTTTAGAGAATAGTTTAAGTAATATATTGGTGTATGGACTGTGTTTGCTAATCAATTGACTTTAATGGTCAATTGAGACAAAGCCGTCTTACACTGTCTGTGGTTCAGTTGATGGAAACAGTAGTTGAGGCAAGGAAAAACAGTCAAGCAACATATAGTTTTGAGAATTTGGGGCTCTTTAGAGTGTTTGCTGTGATTTCAAGTGAAGTGCATGGCAGAGGATGTGCAGAAGAGGAGTTAGGGCATGGGAAGCATACGGAAAAACAGTTCAGCATGAAAGGAGAAAACAGAATCAGATTTTAGATATTCATTGACCAGACTTTGATGTTCAATTGCACTGGAAAGAGACTTTGAAATGTGAAAAAAATTGCGTTTTAGTGGAAAATCTACTGTCATACCACTGAGAGGTGTTAAAGGTCAAGGAGGAGAGAGTACAATCTCTACAGTCAAAACTGGAACCTTGAAGCAATAAGAGGAGGCAACCATTTTCAGTAAACAATTAGGGACAGTACTAAAGATAGGCTAAAAACTATTTTCATGCCATATAAACTAGAAAATAGGACCATAAAGTGAAGAAAGAAGCATAAAGAAACAATTAATTGTGTCCACAATAAAGAAAAATATCAAATAATAAAATGACATCAATAAAAGTGTTGTTCTGAATTTTAAAATTTTTTTTATTTTGAAACCCACTGCACAGAGTGGGAATAATTCACATGCTCAGGTAATCAAAAATGTTCCTTAGCTAAGTAGCTAAGGGCTTGCAATAAATTAGCTATCAAAACTTGACAAAGGGACAAAGACTATGTAGACAGGGCAAGAAAATGCTGTAATCAGTATGCAGCTACTACAAAGGCTGGCACAAAGTTAGGACACAAAGGGAGGAACAATCCAATTCCTTTTTGATGTGAGTGTAAAGGGGGAAAGCAAAGCAAGAGCTCTGCAATTTGGATTTTTGTTTTTTGAAAGGCTAAATGGTTCAAAACCTTCTCGAATTCCATTGTAGGAATACTGCCAATAAGAATAGATGTTTCACTAAATAAAGAGCAGACACAATTCTCCACTCTGATTTTAACCTGTTCTCATTGCATACCAAAATACAATGTAAAACTGGAGAAGTGACACCCACCCCACCCCCGCTCCCCTCTCAAATACCTTTATGTCTCTCATTACCTTATTTGGGGGCCAGATCTGAATTCCACAATAGAAAATGGTGCTAAAATGAGATGTGGAATAACGTGGGTAAAGACTAAGGAACCAAGATTTCTTGGTTGACTGCCCTAGCCAAAAGCAGCAAAAATTATAAAGTTTTCTATCAATAAAATGTATCACATAGGAAAATAAAAAAAAAAAAGAAAAAGACAGGCAGGCAGAAAAAACATGTGAAACAGAATTCGCTTTAGCCAAGCGACCAGGGAAAAGTATTTGAGAATTATTGGAAAAAAAAAATAAAAAGGAAAAAGAACCCTCTAAAGCATCAGCCCACTGAAAACTGCAGCAGAAAAGGCAAACAATATGCAAATTACATTTAAGGCCCACTACATCTATCAGAGATAATAGTGGTTCTGCTACAATAGTTCAACTACGATAACAATTCAACACTAGTTTCCTGATAAACCCAAGCTTTAACCATAATCACATAAACAGTTACTTCAACATACACCTAAAGATGAGAAGCATTTCTAAAAGGACACAATGTAAAGCAGGTAAAATTTCAGTCAAAATACTCCATTTTAGAGAACCCAAGTTACAATGAAGCAATGAAATATGTGCATGTGCTGTGTTCATCCTGTCCTGTCTGAGGGAAATATGGAGAGATTTCTCTCTAAAATGCCAGTCAAAGAGATTGATACACCTGGGAGGAAAATATGCACAATAAGTCACCAGGAAGCTGCAATCAAAGCAGTCAGGGCCGTGATGCTATGGGTGCTGCTGTCAGCATCTCTGCAGCCACACCAGCTCCCTGATGCAGTTTACTTTGTGCCCCCAGACTGCTGGACCAGCACCACTGGAACCAGGCTGGAGACAGGCATGAGGTGGGCAGCAGAAACTGATGGAAATTTTCCCCCCAGAAGATAGCAGAAAGAAATAATTTGACAGAAACCTGAAAACAAACTTCAGGCAAAGACAGTGACTGCAGAAGTTGCAACTTATTTACTTTCCATGTGCTCTTTCCATCATCATGTTATTTGTTTAAATCTGCTCAGGATGCTTTCATTTCTCCACTGGAATTAAGATTTCCCTGGTTAGGAAAGCACAGGTCATCACCTTACAACAGAATAAATCAGGATGTTGGTAAGGAGGTGGTCAGCACAGGTGGAAGGATACAGCAGTGTGCATATGTGTGTATATAGGGAGGAAAAAATACTTAAAACCCATTTTGGCAACTTGGCATTTTGTAATAGTGAGCTCAAAAGTTAGAGAAAAGGGAATTTTAAATATCAAAACATTGCAAGAAATTCCCACTGATTAGAAGACATGATCAGCTGAATGCTAAGCAATAATAAAGTGTGGAACAGCTTTTGTTTTATACTTCTGGCAGTACATTCTCCTGTTTCCATTTTAATGAGGATCTTCATATGTTCATGCTTAAATTGACTCACCAATTTTTTTAATTCCTACCTAAAATTCTACTGGCTTTACAACTGCAAGCAGAAAATTTTATTTTGTTTACTCTCAGTTCTCAAAGTACAAGTAATAAACCACAACCAGGAATGGTACAATTGAGATAACTACTTCTTTGTGTATTTTTATTTATCCGTTACATCAAGCTTTTACTCTACAAAGTTTCAGGACTTTGTGGCAATAATGAAAAGTGTTGGTTCATTCATAAGCCATAGGAATAAATGTTCATCCAAATTCCACTATCAGTAAGATGGGGGAACCCTCCCACTTCTAAGATCACACATGTCATGCTACCTACAGAATCCCCTGCCCACTGCTTCAAAGCAGCCGTCTACCAAGGAGAGCTGAAAAGCCATTTCTCAATGCCAGTAAACAGCTTCCAGTACTGCAGACCAGGATACAGAAGCTGTCACTTATAGAATTTCATACAGAATTTAGGAAAGAACATTCTTTTTTTGTTTGTTTTAAAAGTGTCTGTATTATGAAGACTAATTTTTTTTCCATATCATTTAATAAGGATGAAATCAGCTTTGCAATTTCCTTCAGAAAAATGTATTTTTCTTTTTTCATACAGCAAATACAAGCTCTGTTGCTGTGCTGTCTCCTGCACTTTGTAGAACGTGAGCCATAGACCTGAGGTACCAATAAAGCCACATCACCATGGCACAGTGGGTGTGAATGTAAGGTAAATGTTCAAAAATGCTGTTCCTCATGCAGCCTCTGCAGACTGCTTGTGGAGCTGTTGACTCTAGAGATGGCACTTGTGAGGAAGGTGGTTTTGCTATGCTGTTTCAAACATTGCACTCTTTTCTGATCTAAGATGGGTAATGGATGTAATCTGCTATCTCTTACCCAGTTTGGTGCAGGAGAGACAATGGTTGCATTACTTTGATCCATACATCTCAAATAATACACAGACACTAACGAAGCCACAGCACACTCAGCCAAAGTAGGTTTAAACTTCAATGCCATTAAAAATGGTACATGTACAACTCAGTAACATTATGCATAGCACAATATTTTCCTGCTTAATTAAAAGGGAACAGAGGAAAAACATGGTAACAATTATTACTATGCAGTAATAGCTTGTAAACTTAAGGTAAAGGATTGCTTTCCGTATCTGTGCTTCCTTGCTTAGGAGCAAAATCCTGACCAAATTAAGGCTGTGCTTACTTTTAAGTATGTCTTACTAATTCAGATACTTCATTCCTGTAGTGAACAGGAATTAATTTTGCTTTACTTAAGTGTTTTGTCCTTCTACCAAAAAATGTTAGACCCACTTAGGATGGAGGTAAAAAAAAAATAAATTCAACCCCAAAATTCCATTCATTTTCTTTAGGTCTCTCAATTTCATTTACAGTGTCATTTTTCTCAGAGATGATGCAGCAGAAATAAAGCTTTGCTTGGCTAGTTTGTATCTCATCTCACTGCCCTGTCCCATCTCTCCCTGCTTTTGTCCTGATTTACAGTTTTTAGGGTTATCCCACTGCATCAATCACTGCATCCCTCACCACTGGGGGAACAGGAAAAATAATGCAAAACCACCCTGTAAAGAATGACTGGTGTTAAATTTCTTTCTGCAGAGACAGAGATAAAATTTGGCATGTGAGGCATTCTAGCTGGGAATGACTGTTCTTACTTCATTAAACTATGAATACTGGATTCAGAGGGGAAATGATGCCTCTTTAAAGGAACTTATAATCACTAACACAGCTTTTTGCCTAAAGGAGAATTTGTATGACAAATAGCTTGCAAGATAAGTGAGGTATTTCTATGGTAATTCTATGTTGTCCTCCGCCATCCAAAAGTAAGTGCAGGTAACGAGAAGGGAGATGAAACACGAGTCTGACATTTCAGCACATTATTAGTTACGTGCAGGATATGCAAAATATCCTCAAAATACGGAAAGTCCCTGCTTGGAATTACAGCCTGAATGCTGCTCTCAAGCCATGCCATACATTTTAAGATAGCTTCCCTCTCTCGCTGTGGTATTTCCATTTCCAATTAAAGGCACTTTATGCTAAACCATCAATTTTTCAGTTTCTCTTACCTGCCAATCACTTTTCTCTCACAGCAGTTAACATCTGTTTTCTGTCTGTGTTGCTTTTTCAAAAAAAACCTAATCATGGGTTTGGACAATATTCCCAGTGAAGATATCTTTTCCCATTTGAAACATAGTGGAAATTCAACTCTGGCTCAGAGGCTCAGATTTCCCTATTATGATAAGAAAAGTGGAAAGTCCAGATATAAACATGCCTGAACTTCAAGTGCATTTGTTTTCCCAGTGTTGTTCTTGGGTTTACATGAATTTTAACTCTGCTGAATCCAATAAAATGATTTCTGGTTTAGGCTATCTTAAGGGAAAGGAGGAATTAATGTGAAAGAATATTACCAAAAATAAATAATTGAAATACTTTGATACCTAGGTGGTCAAGCCCTAGAATATTTTCTTGATACTTGGTAATCCAATATTTTATTGAAATTATATTCTGGTTTCGATAAAGTAAAAACTAAATATAGTATTCCAAAATTGGCATATATACACATCATTAGGCCATAGATATTTTTCTCTGTATTCAAGAGAAACAGAATCTGTATAATTTCTTTAATGTTTCTATTTCTCCAACTGTTATATTCTTTTAAATTGACAGTTCCAGTATATTACCTAGAAATTTAAAGTTTGTTAAAAGAAAAGTGTTAACTGTTCTTTAGTGTCTTTTTCTCTTACTTTCTCACAAGCATATGCACAGATACATAATATCTCTCAGGTGCGTAAGGAGTCAGACCAATTATGAATATGAAATGAATGTGATATATATGATGATCGTATATTATATGTGATGAATAAANGTAGAACTTTGATCAAGAATGGCAGCCCAAATATATTTATATAAATAAAATAAATTATTTGTGTAAATTGATTATGATAATTATTGGACTGAAAGATCTTAATCAGAAAGATTTACTAGACAGTATAGGTAGTTATAACTACTAGTATAGAGGCATCCCTCGTCAAGTGAGGAATCTCCACACACTCTCTGAGAAGGGATTTGTTAGAAGATATTAACAATAAAAGCGGGGTGAGGCTTTTACAGTATAAAGTGATTGACTGTCGGCCACACATCTCCAGGCCAGCTGTGTCAGCTCAGTTGCTCTGGACAGGTTATCAGAACTGTCACTTGTTGGCTCCTTTACGAGGTACTTTGTCTGCAACATCCTCACCAGCGCCAGTTTCTGTCAGGAAACATTGTCCTTCCACAGGATGTTTAACTTTGGGGTTGATTAGTCAGGTTGGTTTCAGCATTTTTTGACACCAAAAGCAGCTTGACTCCCATTGTCCATCCATTATTGATGGCTTTGCAAACAGGATGTTGTGAGTGCTGGTTTATCCCCACAGCATGAGTTATGTTAGGAAATCTTTTTCCTTTAATGTGTCCCAATAATTTCTATCTGGCATTGTGGACCATAATCTTCATTATCCTCTCAATATGCCAATTGTACAGATGATTAGATTTGCTTAAGCCTTAATTAAGCACTTGTTACTTCTACTAGGTTAAATGTAGACCAGTCCTATTACAGCTATTATAGGTAAACCTTGTTAATAATTTGAAATCTCTACTATTGCTTTGCAAGAACAGGACAATCTCACTGATTAAACATCAGTGCATTATGTCACTTTAATTGCAGCATCGCACTGTTGGCCTGGGATTTAGCTCTGAATTGCAGACATCTAGGAGCAGGTGTTGAGCTAGACACCTAATTCAGTTTTCTAGCTAATTGGGAGCTAGTTAATGCAGTCAGTGGAGCCTAGCTGAATACATAGGTATTAGAGTGAGTTGAACAATTCTCTAGGCTCCTTTCATTCTGTTGGTTACCACTAAGAGTAATGAGAAATTAGCAATCTAACTCCCCTGTAGGCATACTGAGACATCCAAATTTAGGTATCTGCAACCTGGAGTGGAGTCTCCACTTCATGACCTGACTGGCTCTTCTGTTGAAAAGTCAAATGTTTTATCCAAGCTGCTGGATATTTTGCTATGAAAGTATCTCCTAGTCATACTGTAATCCAGAAAATGCACACATAATTCTGTATTTTATAAAAACCATGAAAAAAACACCAACAGCTTTCACCATTGTCTTGTCAAACCTTTCCTAATTGCCTTCTGTTATTTCAACTAGCAAGGTAGTGGGTTAGGTCTAAGACACGGGTTCACAGAGAATGAGGTTTCATAGATTTGCTCTGAACCTGTATGTCTGTGCCCAACACTAGCCTTTTGTTTCACAGCTTCCAAGTCTCCACAAACCAGTTTCTTAAGGGAACTGTCCTGAGAAATTAAGACTAAGGCTCAGAGGCAAAAAACTCACAGAAGACATTTGACTGTCAAACAACCTGAGCTAAAGCCTAAACAGAAGCTTCAGGAAGGGAAATCTCATTTTAGTATAAGCACAGTCCAAACCTTTCTACCTGCTCAGGGTTATATGGAGCAAAACCCAAGCTGTCAGCAGGGAGATTGGTGGTGGAGAGAAGTGCTATGAAACAAGGGCCTAAAGCCTTTTCCCAGTCACATGTACAACATGGAAACAGAGTATGTTTCTGGTGTATTGGATCTCCTTTCTCTGGTTTTCTTCTCTGTTTTCCTGTAATGCATCTGTAGCATTTTTAAGCATGTATCTTTTCATCTTCTACAGATCCTGAGCTGTTCTGAAAAATCTTTGTCACAGCTCTCACATACCACAACATCTACCTTGATTGTTCACCTCTTGTGCTTCTGAATGACCCTTTCCACTTTTTCCCTTTTTCCCTCTCAGTTTTTAAACTGCCAAGATCTCATTTTTGTTAATATTGGTTTAGGCTGTATATAAATCACATGTTCTCTGTTACTGAGTAAAGTGTTCTTTCCAGTTCCTTGCCTGACAATGTTGCAACCAGATCATTTGGGGGTCTCTGGCATTACCAAGTGCAACCTAAGAGGTGTGGAGGCCGTTTTGCCTTTTGTTTTTTTCTGGGCTTACTGGGATTTGTGTGTTGGAAGGAACCACTATGGAAGGCTACCTCTGAGCCCCTGTGCTGAAAGCCAGGGAGAAAGTCTGGACCTTTCCTTCTCTCACTGCAAAACTGTCAGCTTTCTCCCAGGCTCTCTGCTGTGCTCCAATTAACTCTACACAAGAGAAGTCTCGTCTGGAGGGAGCTACTCCTGAGCAGTGTGGACTCAAGCCAGTCAGAGCTGTTTGGTCCCAGGGCACCCATTATTCAACAATACAAGATGTGATCTCAAAATTCTGGTTAGGCCAGCACTTTACCTTAGCTATATCTCTTACTCTTCTGATCCAATCTTCTGAGCTCAGGAACTCTGGGGTTTGGGTCAGTTTCTTCTAAACTCAATAATACATAGCTTTATTTCTACAAAATATAGAGATATGATCCTACTTCTTAGTGTTAGAGGATACTACACTAGTTTCTAAACCATTATTCTTCTTTCATAGATGATAAAAAAAAATCACATAGGTAATTGTGTAAGCATGGAGAAAGTAGCCTGAGTGTTCTAAACAAAACATAATGTGGGTTGCATCCAGAAAGAACATGTGTGTACTTTAGTAATCAAAAGAGAGATATGCAGGTGAGATGTTAGGACATACTTCTGGTCTAGAACTAAAGTGTTCTTTGTGCGTCTACCTGACTCTGGCAGCATCCAAAAGATGAGAAATTACAGCATTTAAATGACAAAACTTTGTTCAAGGAGGAGGTAGAAAGATTTAAATTTGCCCTAGCTTTTTTGTCTACTGTGAATTTTGATGTTCTTTT
>VZRX01012438.1:0-11026 GCA_013398075.1 Notiomystis cincta
CGGCACCGGCTCTGCCTCTGCCGTGTTTGTAAGCGATGCATTCGAATTCGTGATACAAACCGAAACAAACTCATTCCGTAAGTAAATTAGACAAATCCCACCCAAAAGTGATTACCAGTAGCGCGCTTAGCGGTCCTCCCCGCGCTGCTCTGGAAACTAAATAAGCGTCTTAAAAGTATAAAGAGATTAAAGCGTAAACCCAGTGCAAAGATACTCGGCATTACAGGAATTTTCAGCGAGTCATTTGACGAGATAACTTTTTACCATCATTGTTTGTGGCAGGTTGGAGAAGGAAAAACCAAGTCATGTGCTCCTGAGCAGGGACACGCTCCCCCTCCAGCCTCTGCCGCTCCTTTTAGGGGGCTGTTGGCTGCACCCACACTCGTATCTCTTCCATGGGAAAGAGAGAAGGCGTCCTGTCCTCGTAGGATCTCACACAGCTTTTCCTCTACGCTGTTTTAATACACAGTTAGTGAGCTGGGAGCCGGATCCAGACAACGTGAATGTCAAAAGCTTCTGTCACGTCTTGGGCTGTTGGCTCCCTCGGTCCAGGGGTCCACGTTGATTCCGCAGTCATGAGGGACACTGCAACTGCAAAAATATTTCAGGCTTCTCCAGAGGAAGTATGACACTCTTCCACATTGTGTATCATTCGTGTTTGGCCTACTCATTCTCTCTTGGGTTTAGGGGAAAGCACTTTTTGGGAGAAGGGAAGGTTAGTGATTTGAGAGGCATCACCATCTCCCATGCAGCCGGGCCCGTGCAATCACTCAGACAGGGGCCAGCGGCCGGGGTGGTGTTGCTGTCCCAGGTTTTCAGCTGAAAAACGCAGTGAAAAGCTGATAGCACGTGATGATGCAGTAGAATACACTCCCTGTTCTTCGCCAAGGTCTTCCATGAAGTTAAAAATAGCAAGTGGAAATAGTATTTAAAACCAAAACACTTTGAAGCAGAACATGCCCCAAGTATACCTTCACTAAGTTTCTCCAGTTTACCATCGTTCTATTTTTAATTTGCATTTCTTTACTTTTTGAAAAAAAACAAACAAAAACAACCAAACAACAAACCTACACAGAGGTATTCTCCCAAGTTACTAAATGTAATCAGTTTCAGTCTTCTCTTGCAGTACATTGGCAGACCAGAGAGAAAACAGCCTAGAAACACCAAGTTTTACCCTAAGTCTGTTTTTCTGCGTGTATCATTTAGGTGCACTCCTAACCTGGGTTTAGCGTAACCCTGCCTGGAACTCCCCTTGCTTTCAAAGATTTAAGTCCTCCAAGATTTAGGGGCACGAGAAACTCATTCTGAGACAAACTGCCAGCAGCCTCAGTGCTCCCTCTAGAAGTTGTTTCAGTTTCTTGTTGAGCAGAAATCAGATCGCAAAGCTGCCGAGCATGAGAAGTGTTCAAAGCATATCGTGGTGACAGGGTGAGACAACCAAAGAAGTGCTGCACTTCTTTAAAAAAATAAGTACACTAGCACAGCAGAAGCAGGGGGGGAGGGAGGGGGGGCACACATGGACAAGTACTTGGTTAAATTTTTGTTCCACAGGAAAAAAAATTGCCCCACTCTCTACTGCATGTGTCTTGTAGAAGGCACAGAACCAACTCCTCGGGTCCCGTAAATCATCCTCAGGCCGTGGCCTGTGGTATCAGCTGGCTTACTACTGGGGTCATAAAAAAGTGCAGGGAGTCTCCCAACACTTTCCAACATTAGAAGAAACAGAATCTGCAAATAGCAGTTTTACAGAAGGGGGAGAATTGCATCAGCCGCTCTCTAACTCCTCAACAACAGGAAATGGAGAATAAGGAAAAGTGTGGCAGTGGTTTCACCACTCCAAGGTGAGACACCGTCAAGGTGTGGCACAAGTTCACACACAGGCACACTCAGTGGTAGCACCAGACACGGACAAAAGACATCATTGTGCAGCTGCTACAGAGGGAAGGTTTTTGAAACCTTAACTTGTGCTTCAGCCAGTCCCCAAAGAGAAAGAAAGCTGTAGCTCCATGAGCTACCAACAAGGCAGCTTCACAGGAGAGTGAGGAAACAGCAACATGGCACCTTCATGATTAACCTTATTGGTAACAGCTTATTAAAATACCCAAGAGATGACAGGGATGAAAATTCACTTGTAGCCAGCCACCCAACCCTTTGTGTGCTGTTGGGAAGAAGTAATCCATCTGATGTAGGCAGCCATTTGGCTCACAGATTAGAAAGAATTTGCATTAATGGCTGAGAATTTCAACAGCAGTTGCAGAGCAAGGGTATGTGTACCAACAAAACCCGGTCGAATTGCTACACTTTACCTAACCAGGTAAACTCTCGAGGTGGGGATAGTTTGTACCAAGCTGAGCAAGTACCAAGCTGTGTATGACGGGCACAGCTGTGCAGAGATAAGTTAATGTGCTCCCTAAGAAGTACAAGCACCCAGATTACTGGGCGGCATTTAAACCTGTTTTAAAGTATCAGAACTACAAAATGCAAATGATTTAGCATCACATGAAAATACAAAGGCAGGTTAGTTATTCAGTAGACTTTGAAGAGCCAGCATCTGTTTTAACAGCCAGGTACAGCGAAATGTGATCTTAGATCTAGACGTTGTCACTTCCGCAGGCGGCAGATGACACCTCACAAGTCGCCAGTCCCCAAACAAGCTGTGCACAGGGAGGCCTTCAGGCTACAAGGGCCAAGCAGTCTGTGCCTCATTCCTGACAACCCAGTCCAGGTACTGAGCTTGTTTGAGAGCTGCTGAGGGCTGTGCACAGAGAGCTCAGAGCAGCCCACCCCACTGGAGAAAGCTCTGTTAAGCACATCTGGTTCCTCACCTGCTCAGCGCTGTGACGGTCCAAACCATGCATCAGTTCCGACAGAAAGTACTTGTGCTGCTGCCATGCCCTCCAGGTGGCTTCTTCTGAAAAGCTTTTTTGCTTTGGTGAAGGAAGTTGCAACTCCCAAGGAAATTCTGTACAGATGTACCCAAAACTCAACAACTTCTCCTCTCACAGGCTTGCGTTTACTTTTATTCATGCAAGGAGAGATGTGAAACTGTACGGTGAGCCCAGGCTTGTGCTTGGAGTAACTGCCTTCTGAGCAGTTCAGGCTCAGCATTCAGGATGCCATTTCAGAGCCTCAGACCAGCAAAGGCATCGTGTTTTGTCCCATGGCTTCTGGGAAGCCGCTCCGAAATCACACGACTCTGACACACGCTCACGTTTTATTAATCTCTGAACACTGTTTCAGTTAAATGAAGTGAAAAAGTCAAATGGTTTCTTTTTCTTTCACAAGTGAAAGTTTTACTCAAAGTTTCTCAAAATTTACAGAGCAATGGAAGCACATGAGACTGAGAGGGTGTAGTGGCCAACAGGGGACAGATGATAATGATATACCTTAAACTGAAGGAAGACAATACTCTTTTTTCAGAAAAATCGTTCACCAACCCACAGCATGCTGAAATACTAAGAGCACGTGGATTTTGGTAAGTACCAGGAAGCAGCAGACTCGCAGCAGAAAGAACAACTTTAACGACTTCAGCTGAAGAGCTGAAAGTGCTGGAAATATAAGTGCTACAAGGAGCCACCCTGTGGCACCAGCAAGCTAAGGGAACAGAGGGCAGGCCAGGGTAGGCACTTGTATGGGTTGGTTTGTTGGTTTTTTTGAAACTCAAGCCAGCCAGAGTGACAAAGGCTGGAACTGGCCCAAGCAGCCACTTCTGTGGTAGGGAACTCCTTAACTGAGGAAGTGAACCAGAAAAGCAGAGGGGCAGTGAGCTTCAGCAGCTCTCATCCACATGCCGCTCACCTGCCAGGCCTCTCAGGGGCAAAGCTCTCTGAGGGACATCAGCCTTTCCTGATGCCTCGTCCTCAGGAATCCAGCAGCAAGGGGAAAATACTACTCCCAAAATTTATTCTTTTATGTGGAAATGTTCTGATACAGCAGTATCTCTCACATAAAACATACAGCTCTCTCAAGGCTAACTTAAGGATGTTACCAAAGATTTTTAGGGGGGAATAGGTGAAAATGATGTCTCACACAGCACACTGTGACTCGTCACTCTGGGCAGCGTGGGTGCACACACAGCCATGGGCAGCTGTCCCCAGCCCGCCTGCTCTGTGCCACCCAGTCTCTCCAAAATGCTGCCCAGGTACTGCCACTTACCTGTGATGATGTGGACAGCTGGAAGGCAGCACCCACCCAAGTGCCAGCGGCACAGAGGTGACAAACAACTCGCTGTCCCTCTTAAACAGACTCCCCACTTAGTTTGCTGGCGTGAGAGGCAGGATCACTTTGCTTTCAATCTAAATTCTCATTCAACAGGCCAGTACCTGGCTGCTCACCTCAGGCTCCTGGTTCCCACTCCTGCTGGAGACAAGAGCAGGCCACCTCTTTAATCAGGAACAGTAGTGAGTTCTCATAAAAATGGAGCAATGCTGCAGAAGTGACCTACTCCGCATCATCCCTGCCGGAGAGGGCGTTTGCCCTCGGACCCTGACACGAACTGACAGCTTCACGGTCAGTTTTGTTTTCCCCGTGCAGGAGCAGCATTAAGGACTCCCATTGCCATCTTTGACGGCTCAGCAGAACGTGCCTCTTCTTATATGGAGAGACACAGCAGCCCAGGCAATTTCTGACCTTTGTCCTTGATAAATGGAAGGCATCATATCTAAGAATGAAGTCACACCCCCGCCGAAAGTATCAGCTGACACCAAAATACGGCAACTCATCCGCTCAGCAGCACGGGCTGCCACCAACATCACTTCCTTCTGAAACACAAAGTTCAGTGCGCGGGCTCCACCCTGGCTCAGAGCCGCCTGTAAAGTGGGATCTGACTCGCTGAGAGGTCACGTCTCCTCGCTGGGAACAGGACTTTCCACGGCAGCAATATTTCACTGGAACTTCCCAGAGCACGGGCAGGGGGGGAGGGAGGGAGGGAGGGAGGGAGGGAGGGAGGGAGGGAGGGAGGGAGGGAGGGAGGGAGGGAGGGAGGGAGGGAGGGAGGGAGGGAGGGAGGGAGAGAGGGAGGGAGGAAACGCCGCCGCAGTCGCAGAGTTCACCTGCCGAGGAGGCAAAGCGCTGACTTTCCCATTCCCATTCCGCCTCCTTCCAGACAGATTTTGCAGAGGGGGACTGAGTAACTTGTTCCTTCTGTGGACTGGGGAGCAAGAGGGATTTCTCACAATTGTTTCCTGGGTTTGCACATGCAAGGAGCTCCGAGGTGTGACATTCTCGCATGTAACTACAGATGTTGTCATTGCTTGTTTTGAAATGGGAAGCAATGTAAAGCCTATGGATTTTAAACACATTTATATCCTTGAAAAATACTTAGAAACTATCCTTGAAGAATACTTATAAACTATTCTTCCTGCTTATGTTCATTGAGAAAAAGATGCATTTATAATTGCTCAGTTTTATAACTTTTTTTTGTAACTTTTTTTTCTATAGCCATGTAGTTTTTCTGAATGCTTCATAAAATTGCAAGTCTACTACAATTTTAAAAGTCCATTTACTTATATAGTTAAGTTAAATGTAGTTTCTCTCTGATTCTTCTTCTATTCTGAAAGAGGATCAACTAATAGGATGATACTGTTTTCTCATTAAACTCAGGTCCACTCCCCTCCTGCTTGGTAAACTTGTAGGAAGGGGGCTGAGAGGGATCTGAAGAGACCATCTGGTCCCCCCAGGCCACACAAAGATAGGATAAAGTAGCCCTAGACAATCCCCAGCAGATGTTTGTCTAACCTGTTCTCAGAAACCCTCTGTGAGAGACCCAAACTTCTAAGTAGCTTGTTCTGGTATTTCATCAGCATTCAAAAACAATTGACCAAACCTCTTCTAACCTTTTACACCTTGGAAAATTTAACCGATTCCCTCTAAAAATTATTTTTAAGGCTCAATATCTTTCCTTCCTTCACCACTTCCTTTTGTATTCTATGTCTCATTTTTGCTTTCTCTCCCTGTTCAGTACTTTGTTTTTCAGCACAGACCATGAAACCAAGGACAACGTGGCAGCTGGGACCTTAGTGGCACTCAGTGGAGTCATCTTTACATTGTTCTTGATGACTTACATATGCCACCTATTGATAAATCCTAAGAGAGCATTGTCCACTGCTGTTTTAATTCCCTATAACCATCTACCCTGACTTCTCCGTGAAACTGGTGATTTATTTTTTATTTTGCATATATGAAGTTCATTTTGATTTCTGTACTGATCATCTACAGTGGTCGCTGTCCTCCCTGTTTGGTGCAATTGAGAAGTTGATGACAACATATTCTGCATTACACCAGCCCAGATTATTCTTTGTCTTTTTGTACACTGGCTTTGCCCTGGTGCCTTACAGCAGAGTAATTTGTGACATCTCTTCTGTCTCTTTCCTTCTCTGTCTTGTCCTTTCTTTCTCCAGAATGGCATGCCTGGAAAATTTGGTTTCAGAAGGATATATATATATATATATATATATAAAATCACTATAGGTTTATATAGAGAAAAAAATTGTTCCTTCCACTATTTCAGACCCAGCTCTGAGAAATCAATCTCATACATGGTGAAGCTGAGAAAACAGTTTCATTCATAGTTAAATTTAAAGCTTATGGAAAAGTGTTTCTGTTACAGAGTAGCAACGGTGCCAGCCGTGGTTTTCATTTCACTGACACAAAACACTTTAAGGGCCGAAAATATAAATATGAATCAATACTTTGTTATGGAAACAGCACAACTCGGAGGAAAAGGGGAATGCACTCACACTTACTAATTATTAATTATTGTGGGTATGGGGACATTTAAAAAGTGTGAGATACATTCAGCAAATGTGTAAGGACTTAAACTTGCTTGTACCTTATTCACAGTTCCACACAGTCCAGCCAAACATGTATGGAACACTTTGCTGCAAGAAAAGAAATAACTGCCTGGCTAAGGAGAGTTTGATAATAGAATCAATGAATGGTTTGTGTTGGAAGGGATCTCTAAGAGCCATCTAGTCCAACCACCCAGCAGTGTCCAGGGTCATCTTCAACTCAGGTTGCTCAGAGCCCAATCCAACCTGACCTTGAATGTTTCCAGGGGAGGGGCATCAACCACCTCTCTGGGCAACCTGTGCCAGTACTTCACCACCTTCACTGTAAAAAAACCCTTCCAATCATCTAAGTATTTAATAGAATACACCATTAATTGAACCTTAAAACAGAATGTGCTCTGGCAATACCAACTCACAAATAAAGGAATACCTCACTTCATGCTTACACTCCATAGGAGACATGTGAGGTCTGATTCCACGAGGTGCTGCATACTTGTTGCTCATACTGACATAATTTGAGGGCAGAGGTGTTCTCTGATGAGTGCCAAACACAAAGAAATAAATCTAGAGCCACAGGTCAGTGTTAAAAGCAGCACCACCAGCAGAAAACACCTCAATTTGTATCCCACTATTCTGCAAGTTTTCTGTTTCTGTTTTGCGTAAACATCTAAAATTTGTTTTATCCTTTAGGAGGAACGCCTTAGCTCTGCAGCACTGAGGGAACTCCCCTGAAAGCTTGCCAGAAACTCACCTCTCCTATGCACAAGTTTGTTTATACTTTGGGTATGACAAGCAACTTACACAATCATTATATTTGCTGGTACACTCTGGGCAGATGAACAGAACCTGCTTGTTTCAGTTAAGGCAGGAACACCGTGTGTCTTCACCCGCTGGTGGCTGAGAAGGGAGGGGATGTGAGGCACTTCTGTAATGCCACAGGTCACAATCCAAAGGCTGCCCACTTTGGCAGCGCTGCCTGGAACAGCACAGCTCAGCAGCAATGGACCAATTGTTTTCTCTCTGAAAAAACACAAGCCAGAACATGCCGAATTTTTCGCACTGAGCGCACAGATTGTATCACAGCTTCCAAGGCAGCAGGTTTTTACCTGGAGCTTGTCTATAACTTAACAGAAAAGCTGTAAAGTAGTTGCTAAAAGATAAAGATAACAGATGCAGTGCTGGCACTAACGTTCATCTTTGGTGTAGCAGGTTACTAACATGACTTTTGAGTCAGAGCACTGCACATGCTCTCAGGCTTTTTTATTTAATAAGTAACATACCACGCACCATGTCCACCTTGCAATCTGTTGGGAAATAAGAAACGTTGACATGGTAGCTAAAAAATCCCAAATGTGATGGCAATCATATTGATGCCAACTTCTTGGAAACCAAGTTTCATGATGCATAAAAGCTGCTCGCTTTCTTCAGAGGCAGGCTTGGCTTTTTAAGATATATTTGCTGTTGCTCAACCACCAGAAGTTGACACAGTACATTATATACAACAAAACTCCTCAGAACATTAACAAATCAACATAAGTGGAGGCAGACACTCTAATATCTCGGTCAAGGGAGTACAACTCTCTCAGTTTTGTACCTTGGTCTGAATGGCAGGCAGTTCTCAGCGTCTGGATGAAAGGGAATTGCAGCAGGATGAAGGGAGGAGCAGGAAAAGGCCCACTTCCACCTGGAGTTGCTTTTTGTAAGCCTCCCTGCTACTAAACAGGCAATCCCAGTGCTTACAAGGATTGCCCCATGGGAACCTTGCTGACAAAGGCCCAAATACACAGTTTATTCTTGATCCTGAAAAAACCAAAAGGAGAGCCTTCAGAGAAATAAGGAGAGGGATCATCAGTTCAATATGCTGGAAAGACCTTTTTTTGTCACTACTCTCCACAGAGATTTAAGGCTAGCAAGACACAGATTCCCAAATAGAAGGAGCAACAGCAGTTATTGTAACAAAAGGATCAGTGTACCCAGGCCTTGGATTTTTTGAAGCAGAAAATATTCTTAGAGGTTCTCCAGCGCCAAAGACAGCAGCACATTGAACACTCTGCTGTCCTGGGCCTTTCGTGCATGTTTATACAGAGGCACAACAGTATTGTAAGGGTTATCATCAAAGCCAGTAAGTCCTTCAACCCTCCTACCAATCCCTAGAAACAATCTTCTGAAAAACAGAGATACCACCACACACAACTGAAAAAAAAAAAAATTACAGGCAATAGTGTTTTAAACCCCTCCCTGTTCTTTCCTCTGGTCTAAATGCCATAAAATCCCAGTAGCTTAAACTGCTCTAAGAATTTTAAACCTATCATTCAGCACAAATCTTAAGTTTTACTACACGTTTTTCAGCTCCTTTAAAAATGGAAACCCAGCTCCAGCTTTCAGCAGAAGGGAGGCTGTTGCTTCACCCTGATTAGACAGAAGCAAGGGAAACAAACCAGGCGGCGCTGGGGCTGAGCGCTGTCAGCATTTGCTCCGTGCGCCGCCTTACCGGGCTCCTCTCAGCTCCAGCACACATGGCAGTTTTTGCAAGATCATGGCCTTGTTTTAGTATAACACAATCAAGATAATTTTTACAAGGTCAGAAAGTTGGAATAAGAGGAAACAAAATCCAGGCCAGTTGTGTCTGGAATCAATTAAGCTTATGTGTTTTTCAGATGCTGCTTGTCTTTCTATTAAACAATATTTCAACCTATACTTTCTATTGGTATGTACCTAAAAGCATGCAATGCATACAATATGTTTCTCCATTTATTCAAACCCACCTAAACTAGAGATTTGAGGAGGTCAAAAAAGAAGAGGTGTTCATCTGTGAGCACTGAAATGGTTCTCCTGGCATTTGCAGTTATCTGCCTCCTCAATGACAAACTGCTCAGAAGTGCCAAATGCCCAGGCATGTCTGTGGTGTGCTCTACCTGTCCAAAAAGCAAATTAGAACTGAAACATTCAAACAGGCAAATAGCAGCCATGCCCACTGTCAACTTTTAAGCATTTTGTTGAGTTGTGAGATTTAGTGGGAAAAAAACCCCATTGTTTTGCCTTTGCATGATAAAACTTTGCTGTTTAAGCATTACATTTGGTACTGAATCATCCACAGAAGACTTTAGTTAAGGAAAAGTTGACTTTATAAGGAATTTCCATTTTCTCTATATAAAGCCAGTCTAACTTATACTAAAATGAAAGCCAGTGTCTGTACAGAAGGAATGCACAGGGGCACACAATCCAGAGAGATTCACGCTGCATTCACAAGGAAAACAGGTGACCCTAAAAATACTGATTTGTTGCTCATGTTATGAAAAAAATTTACAGACATAAAAATTTTATTGTCTAACCACTTGAAGGTGAAAATATTACCTTCATTGCTCCTTTTCTCACCTTCATTTTACCAAGTAGGAAAAGGAAGTGAAAGCATTTGCTCTTCCTCCCCTTTAGTAACTTCTTAACATAAAAGTTGAAATTATTTTGGATAGCACTATAAATAATAATACACAGCGAATGAAGTTAAACCCATCAGTTTTCCTATTATTTCTCTGAGCAGAACAGAGTTTTGTTGTGCTGTGTTTACAGTTGCGAGCCAGCCTCAGAGCCGGCTCGGTACCACAACACTCGGGTCAGCAACGCTCCGGCTGGAGCTGGATCAGAGGAGGAACTCGGGGACGGACTCCAGGCAGATTCTGCGGGGTCAGGGAGGGGCGACCGGCCGGGCTGCCCTCGGAGTGACACAAAACCCCATTCCCTGGTCGCAGGGAATGATTTTCCTCATGCAGTCACCCCTCCCACGCTTCCGTGCAGTCCCACAATGGTGCGGCTCCACACGCGGGCGGCGAGGGGAGGACGCGGCCGCCTGCAAGGGCGGAGGTCGAGCAGGCAAACGCGTCCCGGAGGGAAGCCCCGGGTGGGCTGGAGAAGCGGCCTGGCTTCCGCACGGCCATTGTTCTTTCCGGGAACGGGACCCCGCTCATCCCGCGTCCCGGTCCGCGGGGCGGGGCGGGCTCCCCGCGCCTGTGCTCGCTCCCGCTCCGGGCGGGCTTCGCTCCTTGGAAAGGTCCCGCTGCTTCGCGGCTCTGACCTCCGGGCCACAGCGGGGCAGGACCACCGTGTCCCCTCCCTCCCGAGGGGCTCCGCTCACACAGCCTCGCACCCCGCCCCTCCCGCCGCCGTTCCGTGTCCTTAGGGACTCGCCGGGAGCCCCGGGACACCGCTTCAGGGTGGCGGCCGGGATGGGGAGGGGGCCCGAG
>VZRX01012438.1:14117-64620 GCA_013398075.1 Notiomystis cincta
TCAGGTGGGGGGGGGGGGATGGAACTCCAACAAACATACTGATGTATTGATTCATCTACATTCATGCTGCCATGGACGATTTTACAAGAACTCTAATTTGGGATAGGAATACAAATGGATGTGCAGACTTCTAAATAAACTTTTAAGTAGGTTTTTCCAACACCTTATTTCACCTCTGTGTCACAGAGCCATGGGATGTTGCAGTTAAATCCCATGTCTAAATATCAGACACATATTCCAGTTTATATATCGAGTCAGAGGCCTATCACCACAACAGAGATCTGCAACCAAATACAAGTTTTTAAAGTTTATTTTAAAGTGAAAAGTATACCTGATGGTACAGAATAACCATTTCTTTACTCAGCACTTTCACAAGAGTCTGCTTTTTTAGGCTGGGGTATAACTTACTGTGGAGCACGCTGGGTTTGCCTTCTCCAGCTTGGGCTGCCTGTGGTAAGATTGCTACAGCAACAATCTCTTTCCTCAAGCCAATGCTAATGCAGCAATACTTTCCCCCCACCCCCCTCCAGCTGCTAAGCAAAGAATAAACTTTTAGCTTTGCCCCTCCTTTATTGGAAGGGGAATAGGGTAATATGCTGTAATTGGTTTTCCATGTTTGCCAAGAGTCTGTTTCCTCTTATCATCCACAATATTTAACATAAGTCTTGTAATAGTTCCAAAAATAATAAAATCTGTCCCAAGAATAAAAATGATAGATCCACAACATGCTGCTTTTTTTGTCATGGTCTTGGTTTCGTAACATTCTGTTAGTAGTTTTTATTGCCTAATGTTGTGGTTTCTTTCATAGGCGGCAGACCCAGTAAAGACATTTCATCAGCTACTTACACAGCAGCAGCCTGGATTATTTACAAATGGAGATTTCAGTAGCGTATTACAATAAATCACCACTGCATACTGTTGAAGTTACATTGCACTAATGTGGCAGAAGGAAACCCAGAGATTCCAGGGGGAGGAACATTAGCTATATACAAATCATACATATGATCTCAGCAAACAAATTTATTAAGATAGCCAAATAAAACCTGTTAGTCTTCCTGTGTCTCCCCTATCTCCTCCCATGCAATAGTGGAAGAGGACTAGGCAAATTATGTCCCCCCACACATGCAAACCAGTACACACAGAAGGTGTAACAAGTAACAGAGCCTGTGCAATACTTCCTTCAGGATTTTATGACAGCCAGATAGCACACACATCCCTCTCTCCCTCTGCCCCACCCTTCCACCCCTAAACCAAATGCCCCATACTGGGCAAATTCCTGTGAGTGTGGGAGTTACGGATGTGGAGCAAGTAAAGACAGAGTGCAGCATTTTGCTCACCGGATTTAGTCTGAACGAAACAATATGAAAACAGAAAAGATAAAAAGGAGATAATACACAGGAGAAACCTGATTTAAAAGGGGAAAACAACCCAAAACAACAAGTCAACTAAAAAAACAAAGAAGAAAGTTGTAGGATACGCAGTAGTATCAGAAGAGCAGTGAGGAATCACTACTTCAGGCCTCAGCATTTACAGAAGCAATACCCTACTGGTAACAACGTTCAGAAAAATACAGGTACATCGGGGTACCCTCTTTGAGAAAGACAGATTAAAAAAATAAAAAACATGCAGTGCTCAAAACTGTCTGTTATTTCTAAGTTCATTTAACACATTTTTTTTTTCCATTCAGATTCAGTTTAACTGTATTTTTCTGCCTGATAAGAGGTTTCAATTTCCTCCCAAGAACAGATTTAGTGCTCTAACAGTCACAGGTAAACTCTTAGGGCAGAAATAACTTTCCCAATTTAAACGTGTGTCATTTAGCGTGTGCCCTTCTAACCCAAACAACGTACAATGTTGCAGCTGAAGGCTCTTCAACTGCCACAACAAACTAACCTTCACAACAAGTGTAACACAGCACAAAGGATACAACTCCGGAGCTGGGGATGGAGCTCTCACAGCTTCCGAGGGGCTTCAGACACTTGTTACTTTAGCTTATCAGCCAGAGTGTTCTGGCAGTCGTTTTACCTTAACTCACTGCTGAGTCTTCATCTGCACAAGAATAAATCAGAATGACTGAAGCCATAAGAGACACACAGACCTAAGATTGAGGGGGAGTTGTTAATCTTTCTCCAATGACTGCCAAAATTCCTGGAGCATTTCATTTTTAGCAGAAATAGGAGAGACAATGCTTTAGTCATGCTTACAGGGCTTATCACCCCAATCTTCCTTTTTTTTTTTAAAGTTAACTATGCTCTTATACCATATTCTAAACTGGGACTAAGGGAAAACCTGCTCCTTGGTATGATTTTTAGGTATCAACAGCTTCACATTACATGTAACAGCTGTACAAGTTGCTGGGAAACAATTACGTGTTTTGGTTCTTTGGCTGTGAAAATGTAACCAACAAAAGCAACAGGAATTCAACACGAAATCTCAGCAAATTACCAGGACCAAACCAGCAGGATCAGCAATTGATTGAATACACGACTTCAGTAAGTCACAGCATATTGCCCCTGCCTCTCTCACCCCTCAAGAAGCAGCACTGGTGGCTCTTTACTACAGTACCACTGGATGCCTGGGCAATTCTATACCTCTTCATATTTTCAGAAAATGAGACTGTCAGAAGCTTTTAGTTTTTCAAATCATCACCACCTTAAACAGCATGCATTTCTGTCCTTCTCAGGACAGGGAACAAATCCCCCCCCTCTGCTCCCTTAATGGACAATTTTTATGGCTAAATTGATTCCCCTTTGTAATGAAGCTCAGGCTGCTATACAAGAGCACACTTTTCTCTCATCTCAAGCAACTGAGTTCTACAATGTTGCCAACTGAAAAAAAACTTCAAGTAGTTAACTCAAGCTAATAGTCTTGTTCATTCCTTCTTGCAAACAGCTCGTTAGGACGGCCAGTTTTCCCTTGTCATCCATACAGTTCAGTCCTAGGGTTTTACTGTCATGCAACGCAATTTTCAAACTTCAACTGAAACAATGTGTGCTTTATAAATGCAAACTTTGTACAATAAACAGTTAACAGTTGCAAGTATGTAAATTGAGTAACCTGTTAATAATTGAAAAGTTTAAAACAATTATATTACATTGCTGAAAATGTTCCTAAGTGTGTAAAAAGAATTGAAGTCAGCAACTAACAAACTAACATAAACCCATCCTGGTTCCCCCTTTCCCGAGATACCAATGAAAGGTTCCACACCGTTTTTTTCAAATTTTATTTAATCTTAGAACCACTGCTGTGTTACACCCGTCAGGCTGAAGTTTATTCACTCTGGATGTTCAAGTTCTGACAATCAGAATGGGTGACATGAGGATCCTTTTCCCCTGGTGTTGTGTTGCAGTCAGTATTGGTCCAGTAAGACAAAAGTTTTGCAGTCACTGCCTGCCCCCCCCCCTTTATTTCCCCCAATACATGAAGCATGGCCTAGCATTAGCGTCACCCTTTTGTCTGCAATTATTTAAATAGGATGAGATGGAAACTCAGTTGTTTGCACATTTGTATGAAAGGTGACATGAACATTCTGTATTTTAACAAATAAACACTTAAACACAGGATTTTGTTTTGCAGTGTTGCAACCCTTTCATTTGAGGAAAAATATGCCCCCCCCGCCATCACCATAATAAGTAACAAAACATTTGTAGTTCTGATTTTCATCAAGATTTCCAAACTGGCAGATTTTATTTTCACACCCTCTTCACAATAGACAAGATGCTTACCATATATTTAGGATTACAAGTTGTCACTGAAAGAAAACTTTACACAACCACTATACATTTAGGTTGAAAAACTGTCCTTGCATGAAAAATATACCTAGAAATCAAGTGGTAAACAAGAAAAAAAACATTGAGAAGATTAACTTTTTTAAAATGTGCCATTTTAAATTTACCAACTCCTCCTCTACTTTTCATTCATACTCTGTTTTTACCTATAGTATTTGTTAAGGCAAACAGCTAATCCATTTCTGAAGAGGTGTTGTGGAAATTGTGGATAAACAGCAAACATTTGGCATTAAAATAGATAGCACGTATGTAGCCTCTAGTAATATACATTAAGCATCTCTCTTGGACTTCAGGATAATGACAGGGGAGCATGAACATGCTAACAATGTCAAAAAGGCTTAAAATTTAGCATCCAAGCAATTTCTATTAATGCTTCTGTAGTTTTCAAGCTCTAAGTAGTATAGATTTTATGCAAATGCATTAAAGAATTCTAGCTTGGCAAGTACACCCAAGCAGGTTATTAAACTATATATACAGAAAGTGATAAATACAGAATTAAAAGAGTCCTTCCGCTTCTCTTCATAGCCTTGAAAATTGACAAAAAACTTGAGGACAGCTCTACAATATTAAACATTAGGTAACCTCAGGAGCTGGGAAACCTAACTACACAAACTGATTAAAATACTCAGATGACTTTGTAGTGTTTAATACAATTCAGTTCGTAGTCAAGGGCACAAGACAACATTTAACAAAAATAATCACATCAATTGACCTAGAAATCAAATGTAAATAGATATGAATACAATCTCCAAAATCTGTCTTTAAGTGAACATTAACCATTTATTCAAAGTTATACAAGAATTTGAAGGATAAAGTCTTCTGCAACAGGAAACCAACTTACAAGTTTCATGTCTCAGTTGAATTGAAGTGGAGGCGAGCGGGGCGGGGGGAGGGAAGGGTGAACAAACAAGTTAGTAGGCCCCATCCAGGCAGCTAGAAAGTAAAAACAGGCTCAACAGCAGCCTCCTCCAGCTTGTTGTCCTCCCTGATTGCCTGCAAGTGTTGCGTTGGTGGCAGCATGTTGGGGGCCAATTTTTATGCCATTTGCCTGAAATGAAGTTTAATACACAGTGTAAATAGTTTAGAACATACTTGAAAAGCTACTTTTTCTATTTAGAAGATCATATAACAAGTTCTTCTAATGTATGCAATAAATATAGCAAAGTTTGTAATTTTTCCCAGCATGTTCTTAGTGATTAAATATTATTTGAAGGAAGATGCCTTCCTTCTCACTTAAATTTTATCTCCATGTTACACTCTGTAGCTTAAACTCCTAAAACAAAAAAAACAACCACAGAGCAAGAACTGTATTTGAATACTACTTGGCATATGGCTTAAAAATACACAGCATTTGCTAAGAATGTACAACCTCTCTCCTCTTGCCAAAATCTCCACTAGTTTAATAGTTTAATATAAAACTTTTCCTCTCTAGACAGCATTTCTTTCTGTGTTGAATCAGCTGTAGAGGCTAAGGGCATACGAGTGTTCTGTGTCATCAATAATTTCTGTGATCCCAAAAGACATGGCTACTTGCCAAGAACCCACACACAGCGCAGCTCTTTCATTCATCAAAATCACACTTATATCTTAACCCTCACTCCCTCAAGTGGATTTTACCTAAAAATACAGCACTTTGAGAAAAGTAATACAGTAGCTTCAGAAATTAAGCTCTTAAGGAAACTTTGCGTCACAGCAAATCTCAGATTTATAGTGCTTGGCAGTTGTTCTGCAGCAGTGGTAGCCTTCGGGTTTCTGGCACTCGCTCAGTATTGACAGCAGCTGATGTGGTTTCTTTTCGCTCTTTGACTCCTCTTTAATAAAAAGCATGCCCTATGGCTCATTGGTTTTGCCCCCTCTGGGCTGATAGCAACTTCTTGAGGAATCAAGGAGCCAGACTTGGCATAAAGCCAAATAAGTAGCACGGACTGTTGGCTCTTGACAGCATATTGCAATCAGGGCTCCGTAAGGCACAGTAAAGCAGTCAGCTACTATATGAAACTCGACAGATACAACGAGCATGCTTTTTCAGACACTCTGATTGCTCTCCAATTTATACTGCACTACCAACTGCATTTTCTTCAGGAAAGATGTGAAAGACTATTTTAAATTTTTCATCAGTGAAATGAATTTAAAAAGTGTTTCACCAACACGCAGATACACTTTCTGGTCAGAATTACTTTAGAGGATTACTGTTCAAGTCTTATTTAGCTGCAAGTTTCCTGATACATTACTTTGCATACTACTGAAGTTTCTCATTTTTTCCTCTCTGAAGTCATGAGTAATAATTTCAATAGTCTAAATTTTCTTGTGGTGAAATATATTGAGTGGAAAGAGGTGAAGCTATTTAATTTGAGTCCTGCCAATTCCCTCCCTACTCTGAACAATCCTGCAAGGACTGTAATGTTTAAGAGAAGCATCACTCTGACAGTCTGGACACACCTCTCCACAGAGCAGACACAGAACAGTGGTGGTGCACATTTTCACATGTGGTTTCACTAAGCACCTCAGCAACAATATTCAGGGGCATGCAGGATAAAAAACCCCAACTTGATCTTCAGGAAAGACTGACAACTTCACATTGTCAAATTTTTTATGAGATTGTTAACAGAGCTTATACAAACTTAACACTTCTATACCATGCTAGTATGTCTATTTCTCACCTCTGAATTTGAATCTTCTTTTTCTACCATGAAATCTCTCTAACTGCTCAAGATTTTCAACAGCACAGTCATTTCAAAATTCAAGAGACATTATAGGTCTTCCTAACTCTTGTTCCTCTTTCTCCAGCTCTTCACCCCCACCCCAAACAAGCAAAGGCACAGGCCCCAATAATCTGTAATTTTAGTAATGTGCATAAGCAAAATGGCTAATCTTTTATTCCCTACAGTATCCAGCCACCTAAACCTGGAACATTTCAAAAGTCGTTTATGTAACTCTCAAAGCAATCCCTCCCCTACACTGGACAGCTCATGGAGTGCATCTGGCATATCAACATGGTCCCCCATTTACATAGTGGAAAATTATCTTTGAAAACAGATGACACCATATGGAGAAGTGGATGAAAGTGGATTTTCTTCTCTTTTGGGGATTTATATTATTTTGTGATGCTTCATGGATGGATAGGGTCACTTATTTTAATCCATTTTTATCACAATGGCAGACAATTCTACATCCAAATGGAACAGACAAATCTTTCACTGTCCAGCCTTCTAAGGAAGGTGAATTTTGTACTTTTAAAAAGCAAAGAGTGTTTGAAGTACTGAAAGTTACCTCATTATTAATGTCAAAAACTCCTTCCTGGATTTTCTCGTAGATCTCCTTTGCAGTGTTAATAAATGCCTAAAACAGAGGAAAAAAAGACCACAGAGACAATGAATGCGATACCCTTTGGTGTAAGATGCACTAATTGGAATTCAATCTCATGTGCAGTTGCTTCAGTGAGACTTTCCTTCCTGACCTCTGCAGAAACAGGTATGACAACAGCCTCCTATAACCTACCCTGAAGCAGCAATGGATCACACGCTGTTTACAAAAACAGTGGCATTTTCATAACATCTGCATTCTACAATCTGTTGTCCAGTAATTACAGGGAAAAAGTGGTTTTTAAGATATATAAATTACTTTTAAATTATTTATTTCTGACCCTTATGGATAGATTGTGTGGCAGATGGTTTCCCCTACCCTTAATATCTTTGTAATAGGCCACTCTAGATTAGAGTGCTTAGCAACATAAAACCACAGGGTACTTACAATGATGATGTAAGGATGCTGTCTGCTGGATGAAACCTTATGCTATCATTTAATATTCACCTAATTTTAAGAACGTATTCTCTTTAATTAATCTTGCACACAATGGGCAACAGACATCTTAATAGTAGAAAGGAGAGGTCCCAGGTTTTATAACGACTTCTAAAAATCTATTGTTTTAATTCAGAGAAAATACTTTGACACTCAGGTCTGAAAAAGTGACCGATATAAATTTTTTGGTTAAAGTTTACAATCAATGATTCCATTCTTCATCTCTCATTTAGCTTTATAGGTCAAGTAATGCCTAAAATAATGTATAATTTAGGAGGTGATTAACAGCAGCTAGTAATTACAACAAACACAGTTCTTTTTGTTTTAAAATACCAACACCATGCAATCATACAAGACATGCTACCTTCTGCACAAGCCTATTACAGCAAATACAGATCTAATTCAAATATAAAAAAGTAAACAGGGTTCATGGAGAGGAACAAATCATACCTTTCCTCATTTCTACACTGGAAGCATTTGACTGCTGAACTTGCCACCAGAGCTTTGTTTCCTAATTAACAGGACTGATATGTTTTCACCTTTAAAGGCCTTACAGCTCCCCAGAGTAATCAATCTACTGCAGCTCAATTACTGCACCAAGCACACACCACAGCCAGTGAAGGAGACTTGAACGACTGCAGCAGGAGCAGAGAGATATGAATATGCATAAACTCTAAGTGGGTGATCGAATCATCACAGAGGGTCATGAGAATTTGCAGCAAAATAATGAGAAGAATTAATCATTGCAGATTCACAAGGCACTTAGGAAGCGAGTTCGTTTTTCAAACACGTGTTAGAGTTGAGAAGAAAAATTGGCTTTCAGCCAACTACGAATTGATTCAAATTCCTCAGAAACTGAAGTTTTCTATGTAAGGAAAAAAATTCAAACTTATCTTTGTTCCTGATAACATACTAATTATTGTAATGGCCTCATACATGAGCCTACTGAAAGGTATAAGTCAACTTTGAGAATTCATACAGCTGGATTCTGTGAGGATCCTGACTTCTACTTCAGTGGGACATTAAACAGAACTTGAAGTCTTCAAAAAGCGTTATGATAACTTCATGTAAACAAGCACTTAACAACTGGCACTTCTAACTGTTCTAGAAGATGCTGGCTAAGTACACCAAGACTCTTAGAATTAATTTAATGAGAATTACACTTAATCTATAAAAATTACTTTAGAGCAACAAACTAGAATTTTAACAGACTCCAAACTAATATAACTAAGAATAAATTATCTTTTGGATACTACACTCAAGAGCAGCCATTGTAGTAATGCACATATCCTCATAAAAAGGCACAGTAAAATGCACTGGGAAACAGCACTGCACAAACACAAAATTCCTTCTGTTACTACACATGTACTGTACAAAGTAAAAGAGCATAGTGAGTTCAGTACAGTGTATTTTATTATTAAACATATTGGCCAATAAACTACTGATATGAAAAATCCAAATATTTCATTAATCTCAGTTCTATCATTTCAGTTCTCTTGAAGTCATAATCTGACTACCCCATTCCCATCAGTGATTCTGGTGCACGACATATTTAGGGTTAAAACAGCACATACTCTGACTCTGCATAGCAAAATGCCAGGTTGCACTGGGCCACAAAAGTGATTCCTATTTGAAAACAAATGATAAGAATATAGCACATAATAAGTCTACCTCACGTTCTCTTCTTTCTATGTGTTCTAAAATATTGCTACTAATCAGCCATGAAAAGAGACTTGAATCCCTTGATACTTCCATTTTTTTCTCGTATCCATGTATTTTAAGTTAACTTATAATTCAAAGTATAAGCAGACTCAATAACCTGAGAACATCACTAAAACAGCAATCTACCTGCTTTAAGAATATCATATCAGATTTTGGCATTGCATGCTAGTGCCCCAATTAGCAAGGACAAGAAAGTGAACTTGGTACAACTGACTTCTTCTAAAAATCTCTTTTAATACTGTGTGTTCTCTTATCTGGAACATGCAGTATACTATAAACTCGTAATTATTTATGGGCAGTTTATCCTATTTTCAGATTAACTGAGCCATAGATGCAGAAAGACAGACTGATTTCCCCTCAAATCCAGTTTAGATTTATTAGACCACGTGCAGGGGGCTGCAAGAACACAGCTGTAGCACCTCACATGCCAACTTGGATCCAGGTGCAGTTTAGCCACTTCTACACAAGACCTCACCAGCAAGCCCACAAGGGCTCAGCTGGCTGCCTACCAAGCCTACTGCAGTTGCACTGTACAGTCCCACAATGCTGCTGCAACTAAAACACTAGACAAAGGTACTCATGCCTTTTCATCCCAAATCAGGTCCACATTCATTTTCACCACTCCAGGGAAGGCAGTACCAGACTCACCCTGCATTTATACATAATCACCTGAAAGAGATGGCAAGGCTCTAGTACACAGTACCTCTATTAGTCGTAAAAGGAACTGAGAAACTTTTGCAAAATCAGTACGTTAGACTTCCAAATATAAAAATCCTTGACTACAATCTGGGAAAATTCAAGAAAACAATGTAATTTAAGGAAAATGTCTTCATTTAATGTTTAACTCTAGGTCATTTTCTAAACCACAAGTTACTGATGCTTTTATGCATGAGGCTGCTGAGTATAACTGTATCACAGCATTAAAAAAAGGTTGTATACAAGTTATTCAGTGATTTGTTTCAATGTAACATGTTTTTCAACGGTGTGCTCATTATAACTAGGTTCCCAAATAATAGCAATACCCCATCGAGAAAAAGTGCATTACTGTACAAGTGGGAAAGTGAGTCTTGCAAGATGTGATCTGCCTGCTGTGTCATGCCTGCACCTATTGCAAAGCCAACAAAAGAGGCTTTTAAATCACAATATACTATAATATAACTTTAGATTATTTGTATAAGGAGTT
The DNA here is from genome assembly GCA_013398075.1 of Notiomystis cincta. Taxonomy (NCBI): domain Eukaryota; kingdom Metazoa; phylum Chordata; class Aves; order Passeriformes; family Notiomystidae; genus Notiomystis; species Notiomystis cincta. The sequence continues at coordinate 24,609 of VZRX01012438.1, forward strand.
TCCTGGATCATATTGCAAAATGAGAATCAAGAAGTCATGTCTCAAAGTGCTTGCCCCAAAAAACCTCACAAACAACCCAAAACTGCAACTACCAAACACTACAGATACTGCATTTAAGGTAAATTAATCCTACAAACACTGAGCGTAAAATTATATCAACTTCAATGTTCATATGATCATACAAATATACAAGTAATGCAGGTTTACTACCCTTGAGACAAATCCAGAAAAATGAATTCTATAACTGGTAAAAAAAATTTAAGAAACAGGTAAGGAAATAAATTCCTGATACCTCTGTCTCATGGAAGGAGCATGCAGGGGTAATAATAAGCTAAGGGCATAAGAACGTGAGTAGTAGAGCAGCTACATTTAGTTTTCACTTGCAGATGTCAATAATGTCACTTGTCTTTCTCAGATAAGAATCTGAGGACATCACGACAAGCTGAGTATAACAGGAAAAACTTGTAAATGAATCACCAATACTTTTCAAAAGTCAAGACTTTACAAGTTCATCTTTGCCTTAAATCAGGTACGAGATCACGTTCAGCACGGCCAGCTCGTGGAACATGCTGCCCTCTGGTGGTAACGTTAAAATTAAATTTAATGCGCGGAAATAAAAATTGGGCAATGATATTTCCTGGATTCTTTCTTACAATTACATGAGGAATGCTTAAAGGTTAAATAGATCACAAATTCTAAAGCATGACCCAGTCAACACCTAGAATTTCCTCCTCCTCTCCAATTTCCTATCTTATCTTTTAGCAGTAAGATATGATAGAGTTAGATTACTCTACTATTTAAGAATGCATTTGGAAACAGTAACGACATGGACAACAAATGGATTTATGCCGAAAGCATTCACCATCCCAGTGTGTAAGTGGTGCTAGATGGCCACTTAATAAAGTGGGATTCCAAAGCTCTGAGCAGCTCTTTTATGCACATGCAGTAAGGCAATGGTTTTTATAGCTAAATGATCTTTCAGGAAGAAGCCTAGTGCACTACAAGGGATGCAGAGGGGTTAATTATAAGCAGTAGTAAGATGCTATATAATGAACCCACACCCCAAAAAGCATCCCAACACATTTGTAACCTCATGTTTGAAGTATAGGTGCAAAGACACAAACCAGAACTTGATAGCAATTTCTTGTTCTCCCCACTGAGGCACAATCTTTCTAACTTACTGAGCCAATGAACATTACTAGAGCTCAAACTGATTTAAAAAGTCCTGTAATTGTTGTTGAACCATTACACAGGACAGAATACTTGGGGAAAAAAAAAAAGATAAACCCTCCAGAAGAAAGAACCCATTTCTTCAGGAATCTACAGGTCAGGCAGGCAGTAATCATACATTTCATGCTCTTCTATAAAGCCTGAAACACTCAGTTAATCTTTTATTTTCATCATACCATAAGATGCTCAGAAGCCCCAAGAACCGTGGCAGAGACAGTGTTCCTTACTGCAAAGTTGGGGCACAATCCAAGGATTTGCCACAAGGAGTTAAAAGCTGTGTATCTTCATTACAGCCAGGTGTCCTGCCCCTTCTCCCTTCTTCAGCTGAGCTGATGTGAGTTTCAACCCCACTTTCTCATGGGAGAAACTGGCTAAAATGTCAGCTTCACACAGCTGAAAGGTCATGAACTTTGATTTCCAGGAACCTAAAGGAATACTGGTTTTGATACAAGTTAAGATAAACCTAACTTTTGGGTGAGTGGTTTTCTGGGGTTTTTTGAAGACTCGTCACCTAGAAATCCTGCCCTTTTGCAAGTGCTAGTCAGACTCCCTCATGTGGGTCACTGTGCTATGAAAATTATTAACATCCTATGACTTACAAGTTTTATTAACTAAATCCCTGCTTCCTATATTACCATGTCAAACCATGTTTGTTTCCCAGCCATTAGTTGTGTTCAGGGAGGGTGTGGAAGGGAAATAAAGCACACTCTAAAAATCCATGAGATTTCCATGAGATTTTTTTCACCCTTCAGAATATTACAGAAGGCCATCTCCCTTCTCTTATCTGTGCCACTGTTGACACTACAGGAGCTTTGAATGTTTGTTATCCATTTAAGCAAAAGTATGATAGAAGCTGCCTGAAGAGCAAATGAAGTTACAACTGAAATAGAACCATTGAATGACCAGAGAGCTCCATGCAGCAGAAGTGCTCCATTGCTCAGTCAAAACCATTAGTCTATTCAGATTTAATCCTAAATAATGAATTCATTATTGTACTCTATTTACGTGCAGACAATTTGGAATAACACAAACAATGCTCTTAAGTTTAGCACAGGTGCCCCTCCATACGGGAAACAACTTTCTAAAACCAACTCTCACACCAGGAATCAGTGATACACTGGCACAACTCAAGTGAGATCAGCTTCTGAACAGTGATGCTGTCTAGCACTGCTTTGACCAGCATCCAGAAAACTTTCTGGCTTAGGATTGGTCACATCATTAATTGTTATTAAAAGTAGCAGTCTGGAATGAAATAATAATGCACAAAGTTACCATACCTTCCCAAATACAGCTAGGTATCCTTACTTCTTGAGAACCAGTGCACATAAACAGATTCAAACCATTGATATGTCAGGGACAAAAAATTAAGTACTGTGTGCTATAGGAAACTACATGGCCACCCTGAGGTCATGCAGGTGATTCTACTCTGCCCCTGCCCAAGCAGAAAGCTCTCAGCAAGCTCTGAACTGCAGGTTGCAGGTAAGATCACAATTAACAGCCATATACTACCACTGAACTACCAATGAAAAAACTAAAATGGTAAAATTGCTAATGTCTCTTGCAAACGAGACAAAAAAAATTCTTCTGTATTATGTGTTGGATAATGAGAGGTCAGAAAGTAATGGATGTTATGATTAAAAGCAGTGCAGACCTGCCTGGGGTTCGGACCCCAGACTTGTGTGTGTACAAGTGAAAAGCCTCCCAGTGGACACCACGGTGTTTTCTTAGATAAAGTAAATAAGCAACACTGAAGTCTGCAAACAGTATTTCAGAGAGCACATCACTCACCCACAATTCAATGAAGTGGAGCAAATATGATAACCAAGATTCTAAAAGTTAACAACATTCTATGGTGAGAGAGCCCATAGCCATACATATCTGAGTGTACACTGCTCTACCTCCAATCACCTTAGAAATCACTGAGGAAAAAAAAAAAGCACAAAAAGTCAGTAATATTTTGATAGTTGGTCACTTTACCAGCTTTAGACAGAGGCTAAAAGGAAATCAACAACAACCTCCTATTTAAATAAATAGGATACTGCTGAAGAGACTAGCATTAACTGTCCTTGCACAGCAGTCAAATTACAAGCTTGTGCCTAACCTCCCCCCAGTAATCATTCTATCCTCTCAGTGAAGCAGAAACTCTTTTTACACAATCCCATTCCACATCAAATATGATGATTTAACTCTGTGGTCACAGTGAATTCTTAGAAGTCTCCAAAGTAACTACGAAGAAAGAGCCTGCATCTACTTCCCACTCCCTACCATCTATTACCTATTATGCAAAGAGGGTGGAAAATTCTCCAACAGCCTTGCACAGAATAAACAGCCAATAGGATATTTTCCACTCCTAATAATCCATTTCTATCCAAGATATAGGTAATGAGACATGATCATGAAGAACATAATGAACAATTTTAAACAATTTTAAGATCCAAGCATCAAAAAGGTCAATGTGCTGCTCCAGCTATAGATTTACTAAGATATTCCACAGTGGTGGAAATCAGGATTAAACAAGAGAAACAGCTTTAAAAAAATTACCAACAGAAGCTGATTTGTTCACATAAAGAAACTGCTAGAGATTAGGATTTTGCTTCTGTAGCTGTTAACTAGTCTACATCATGCCACTTTTTTTAGTGTTTACGGAAAACACCATTTAAGGAATGCACTTGACTGTCACTGAAAAGGACTATATCCTAAAGCTTTTCCACTGGAATTAGAAAGTTACTACAAACACACATCACTCACTTGTATCACAAGGAGAGGATTCTATTTGAATTTTTTGACAAAGAACTTAATGCTTATTTGCCTCCTGATAATCAGAGATGTATTAGATATCAGACAATTCATTCACTAGGACGTATTTTTTTGATGCAAAGAGGTGATAATGTTAGAATCAGGTAGTAATGAATTCTGTGAAACTCATCTGTAGCTTACTGTAACTTTTCAAAAAACTTAAATATTTTATAACTAAAAGGCTTTACCAACAAAATAATATCTCACTGGTCACACACCATTTTGACTTTAGGATAGTTTTGGAAAAGAACAGGAGCAGATTATCTAGTGTAAGAAGCCGAACTATGTCATGTTATTATAAAAAATGTCAGTGTGGATGAACTGAGTATGGGCTTGAAAGACATGTGAAGCAATCTTTCTGCTGTACATAGCATCTCAGCTGGAGCTCTTTGTCCACCACTGTATCTGTCTGGCTAGAATGCAGTTAGTTTTCTTTATAGCAATCTGCATGGTGCTGTGCCTTGGATTTACGACTAGAACAGTGTTGATAACACATAGATGTTTTAGCCACTGTTGAGTGTCAAGGTTTTCTGTTTCTTACGCTGCCCTCTCCTGACAGTGATTAGGCTTAGGGTAGGCAAAATCATGGGGGACACAAACCAGCCAGGACAGCTGACTAAAATTGGCCTGAGGGCTGTTTCATATTATATGACATAAAGCTCAAGAATAAAAACCAAAGGGTAGTCAAAGTCACTGTTGCTCAGAGACTGGCTGAGATTCAATCTGTTTGTAGGAAGTTGTGAGTGATTGCCTTTCTGTTACTCTTTGCCTGGTCTCTTTCCTTCATTTTTTAAACTCTACCTCAGCCCCTGAGTCTTATCTTGCTTTGGCTCTTCTGAGTCTTTCCTCCATCCTGCTGGACAGAGGCACTGTGAGCAACTTGGTGGGTATTCAGCTGCAGCTGAGTTCAGCCCAGCATGACCAGCCTTCAAGAAAGGAATATAGCAAATCAAGGTGAGACATGCAAGAACTCACATGTGGCCAGAAATGTCAACTATAAGCCAAACTTGCTGTTCTTTAAAGCAGCAAAACCTGAAAAACGTATTCAAATACATAGCAAGACTACAGTAACCAAGACAATGACCTCTTCAGCAGCTCTGTAGACGACAGAGAATAGAAGCTGTGTGCAAACTGAAGATTCCTACTAGGTAGTGGAGAAGAAAGATGATGACAGTACAAACACCAAAACACTGCAAGAGATTGCTCTGAAGAGCTCATTATATACTAGAAGCCTTTAGAACAGGTTAGAGAGACACCTGCAAAGAATACCAACAGTTTGGCTTGCTTTGGACTAGCAAATCTATTTTAGCCTTACTTAGATTTCATGGCAGACAAAAGCTATTTCTCTGATCAAATACTTCAAAAAACCCCACAAGTACAATAATTAGGAATTCTCAACAATATAATTAGTGCTGTGTAATCAATTACAACACAGACATTGTCATTCTCATAATATAAAGAGTAGCTAATTCAAGCTAAGGAACCCAAAAGCTAGAGGAATAGTATCTATACAAACAAGTGCAATTAAAGCTACTGTTTTAGTAAAATGCCAGTGTTGAGCAAAATTACCTCCTCTACATTGGAAGCAGTTTTGGCAGATGTCTCCATAAAGATAAGTCCGTGCTCTCGTGCAAATGCTTCACCTTCCTCTTTCTTAACTTCTCGTCTAGATTCTAAATCACTAAAATGGAAGAAAAAACCAAAAGTTAAATTACATGGTCTAACATGTCCATATAAAGATTATTCTTCACAGACATACTTATAAGCCTGAGAAGCCAAGAGTCCCCATCAGAACTTGGGTATATAACTAGTCAAGCCCTTAAATAAAGTAGAATTATACTAAGTCCTACCCTTACAGTATATGGAATAGTCACAGGCATCACACTTACTTGAGCTATACATCCTAGCTGACATAAATCTTAGCAAAGCCTTCATGAAATAGCTTTCCACAGGATGACTGTGTATTCATCCAGGTATTCCTTGAATACAAACTTTAGACATTGTATTTTCAGTACGTATCACTCTCTTCTATTACAATATTATCTACCAATTCAATACTATAAAGCTGAGGTGATACAAGATTTATAAGTGATTTCTTAATATTAAACATAATTTAAAAAATAAAATTCCATTTTTTCTATTCAGTAGCAAAACTTCATAAAGTCAATTTCTGTTCTGATAAAAAAAATGAAAAGCAAAAATGAGTTCTCTTGAACTACATTAGCTGTTCTCTCCCAGTAAGTTAGCATTTAGGCTCCTGGCCCTCCAGCAGCAAAAGAAATTGAAGTAACTGTTAGACAAGTTCTTGCTTCCTGCTTTCCAAGCAATTTAATTCAAAGTTAAATATTATCCAAAAAAGCAGAAAAAAACCCTCTTGGACTGGACAGCTAGAGACAAATCCATTTCTCTAGGTCATAAACAAGTATTTTATCCTTACATTTTAAAGCTACTTTAAGAACAAAGAATTCAGAGTTTGTCCTTTTCTATAAGTATATTGCATCTTGAGTAATAACAATGATATATTATTATATATATAATTAATATATATATTATTATATTATCGATGTATAAGTGTAAGATATATACTTAAATGAATTTCCATCTAAGTTATACTTATAAATATCTTCTTAGATACAAATTTTTAACTAAACAGCATACAAATAGATATATTTAATTTGCAGTCAGTATACAAGTAAAAAGTATCATATTAGACTTCAGTGTTTGCCAAATTTGTAATTATACATTAATACTCACTGTGGCATCTATTTTGCAGCAAAGTAGGGTTTTGTGATTTTTAATTAAATGCTAGCTCAGATGAGTTACAGAGTCAATACAATTCAGCACATTATTTAAATATTAAAAAAAATTGAATATCTTCTCAAAAAAATTTTGAAGTTGATGTTCTTATATTTAAGCACTCCCAGTATTAGCTGACATTGTCTCTTTCAACCTGAGCAATGTCTTTATTTGCTACTGCTACTCTCAAAAATACCTTATTTAAAACCTTGATCACTTCAGTATTATCTCTGTGACAGAAGATAAACAAGGAACTTTTTACTTGAAATAATGCAGTTGTATCAAAAACTGCAATGACAGCCCAATCAAAACTCAGTACTGATACCTAAACATATTCTTAAAGATCTTTAACTGCTTCTACTAACCACAGTTGTCTTCCTCTCTCCATTCCAATAATTCGAAGCATTTGGTCTTACTAGATCAATATAGCTATGCTTTGTTCTGGAAAGAAGATTAAGTACAGTATTTGTAATGTTTTAACACTAGTATTTGTAATGTTTTCAACAAATAGCCATTATATTTCAAATTAAATTGTCAACACTCTTCAAATCCAGCAATAAGTCAGTACTACAAACTTAGGTCAAGTGCACTTTTGGGAGTCATAAGAGCAGTATTTATTCCTTCAAAACTACTATGCTAGCATACACGTTCTTCCTTTCACCCATCTCTAGTGTATGCCCTACCATAAGAACTCTTTCAGGATATTGCAATAAAATTCAAGGAGTTTTCTTCCTGCCCTCCTTGAAAATAGTATCCTTTAAAAAGCCTGAAACTGTTAACTCTTAATACTTTTAGTTCATGTGGCACCTTAATCTGTAACAATTTACAGTGCAAATTTTAAGTATATTTGTTGTTTGAATAAAACATTTTAACTGGGAATTACTGGGCTAGCTGCAAGTAGCAAAACAGTCTGCATCAGCAGAATGCAAGACATGAAAATTTAGTGTAACAGCTAAGAATAATCAGGAGGAGTTACAGATGTCAATTAAGTATGCAAACTTAACTCAAGTAAACAGTACACTTTACTGTTTCTCTCAGTGCCATATTTTTACTCACACAAGTATAAAAACAGTTGGTCAGGGCCATCATGGGTTTACCAAAGCTTCATTTAATAAAACAAGATTACATTTTTTTATATTAATTTTGAAGATTATGCTTGTCACATTCCTCAATTACAGCTGTTAGTCATTTACCAGATAACGTAAAAAAATTGACAAACTTCACAATCACTTAATATATAACATGGTTTTCAGGAGGACATAGAAGGTGGTGGGACAGTGGGGGAAAACAGAAGGGAGAAGAGGGGGAAGAAGAAGAAGAGTTCAACAGGCCTGAGTAGCAAACCCACACTGACTATCACAAAGCTGGTTCTCAGCAGCATCTAAGAAATGATCTGGCTGCTCATGAAATTTTCAGGTGCATGCATACACACCATTATTTCAACTGGCATCTTTACCTTTGAGAATTGCTGAGGCATGGAGACAAGTTCAAGTCAATTACACAAAGGCCCATAATTAATGGATTATTAAATTCTGAAGTGATGCTTTTGATATTTTTGACAAAATTCTGCACACAGCAAAAAAAATCTAGATATGATACTGTAATTCACTGGATCAAGAACTAGAAGAATTACAGATACTACATTCACTGATGTGTTTTTATTAAGACTTTCACTATGAAGTCTCAGCATCAACAGGGAATAATTTTATAATTTTAGACAGGGTAGCTGATGAGAAGACCAAGTAAGGAACTGATTACAAATTGGGTAACACTTCCAAAACTTTTAGTTGCATTTTCATCGCCCAGTGAATTGACCAGGAAATGGTGAAAAAGCATTCTCTGACCCCAATTCCAGCTAATATGTACAGACTATGGAAGAGGTTTGTAAATCAGAATGTCTCAATCACTGAGGTATGCACTTCTAACATTTGAGAGAGGTTTTTGATGTGAGTCCTCTACTATGGGCTTTTTTTTTTTTAATGACATTTTCTCTGACAAGATTCTTTACCAAAAACTAAAGCACTTTAGAACATCTCAAATTAGGAATCATGTTCTTTTTATAAGGGAGAGATCTAGGTGTTTCTAATTGGTGATTCTAGAAGGAAAAAAGCATAATGAGAAAATAACTTGTATAATCTGTTGCTTCATACATTTGCAATCCATCCTTTGGAAATAAAATTACTTCTAAAACAGAACTTCAGAATGTAATGTAGTTGATACATGTATTGTATTACTTCAGAATGTAATGTAGTTGGATACATTGTATTACTCTAAGTAGACTAGGAAAGGTTTTAGGCTCACCACAGACCTATGCAGAGTGACAGAAGGGAATTTAACATATTGCCTACAAATAAGAAAACCCAAAAGCTGAAATACAGAGAAGTTAAGTCTTTCCCTCTTACAAAATAACAGCTGATAAAATTTTACCTTTTGTTTCCAATAAGCATTATAACCATGTTGGAATTGGAATGCTGACGAGCATCTTCTAACCAAGTTGTCAAGTGGTTGAAAGTGTCCCTCCTAAGTATGGAAGAGAATGAACATTAAAGGCAGGATTTTAAGAAATCTTTCCCCTGTTAGTCAGCTTCACTACTTGAATAACCAATTCATTTATTAGTGCACATGCTCCAGGGATAAAAGCTAGTAATCCCTTTGTGAGAGGGAGAATGAATGAACAAAAATTTACCAAACAAGGAGTGTTAATGAACTCTGCCTAAAAAGTAATTGAAAACATGTTTGCTACTAAGAGTAAAGAGGACTCTTAGAGCTGTAAGAATCTGTAATTTTATATACATATAAAAACTGCTGAAAAGAATTTTAAAAGGACCTATCAGCTTCAACCAGGCTGAAAAACAGTACAAATAAACACATACTCATATAGTAATATTTGTTTTACTAAAAGCAGAAAATGGTTGATTTTATGTGAGTTTATAAGCTGAATAATAAATTTAGCAGTAAAATCTTTTAAAGTGAGGTACATGAATGTGACAGTTTTTACAGAAGGTGTACACTAAGTAATAAATCCCAGAGTGGTTTTAAGATACTGTATTTTATTTATGAATCATAGATTCATTTACCAGAAATCCAATGGAAAGAATGTGTTATTTCATGATATTTAAATGTAAAAAAGGAACAAGAGGAAAAACTAGGAAATCTCTAGTATGAGTTGCTGCTCAAGGCAACAACACAAGCCAAGACCCACAAAAGGAGGCACACAACAAGATTCTGGAGCCTAAACATTTTCATAAACCAGCCAGAGCACCCACAGGGTTTTACAGATAAGCTGTATATAGACACTTTATTTAATATAGTAGGGAAACTTCAGTAACTTCTCAACAGCTACTAAAAAAGTATCAGATTAAGACCTGTATTTTCCAAACTTCATAAATACAGCAATGGTAGAAGTTTCCTGGTATTTTTATGTAACCAAACTTCTAGGTTTTACTATTTTACTCCTTTGCAGAATAGCACTTCAGTAAAAGTAATCTACCATAATTAAAGAAAACAAAACATTAGAAAGGAATTAATGAAATATTTTCAGGTCTTTCTCAACAAAAGTAATCCAGAGGTTGATGAGCAATAGTTTATAAAAGCATTTTATTTCATTCTTCCTGAGACTTTATGCTTTCTCAACTACTTTACAGAGAAAACTGGACTATATAGGTTACATATGCTATATTCTTGATTTAGAGTACCCAAAGAAAGTTGACACAAGGTTAGGTTACCAGTATCTATACAAAAAGCCAAACTAAATTAGACACTGAGCACTGCTACACACCACAGCACAATTCTACAAAGACATGTCATTGTGATCCAGTTGGTATTCTCACCTTGTAATGTCATACACTAGTAAAGCCCCTGCGGCCCCTCTGTAGTATGATCTTGTGATGGAACGGAAGGACTCCTGCCCTGCCTGCAGAACACAAAGTTTCATTACTTCATATCTAATACTTCTTTTTTGGTCCTGAAAACCATGAACTTAGAATCACAGGATTGTAGAATTCTACTTTTGAGAGAAGAGTATGGATGGGAAATTAGAAAGGGGACAACTGGGGACAAAGTCTCCAACAGTAGTAAGGGAAGGCACATAAGGAGAAGACACCAACTACAGCCCAGTGCTGTTAAAAAAGAAAAAAAAAAAATCGGAACAAGACCTCTAAACCTTTTTTGGCAATCCCTGACAACCCAATTTACTGAATGGCTTCACAATACATGAATCATTATTAGAGCACAGAATGGACTCCTAGCAACTAAGCTCTGAAGACAAATTTGAAAGGAAGCAAATAACCCAGAGCTTCACATTTGAATTCAATAACCCGCTCCCTGGGGCAGCTGTTGACACTAGAATAAATAAAGTCCATTGTAAATAAATGATGAATGACATCTTTACGCCCACCATCTGCTGGTGTAAAGGTTGTTGGAAGGCCAAGGATGCAGATTTTATCCGTTATATCATAAACTGCAGCCAGCTTTCAACAGTCTTCAGATGGAATTCTTTCAGTAATCATTTTATTAAGAAAAAACAGAAAATGGTTGTGAATTCAATTTTACACAATTCTGCCCCATAGTTAATCAATTTCCTCCGTACTTGATAAATAATGCTTGTCAAAGCAGCTACAGGATGCAAGAGTCATCTTCATATACACTGAGAAAAACTTCAGTCTACATGAATTAGACAGTTCTCACAGAAAGTATTCTGTAAAAATCTCAGCACTTAAAAGAACATGCTCAAAAGAATACAGTCCTGAAAAATAAATATTCATGGTTGCAGATCTTGAGCTCCTCATGCTCATGTTTTTCAGAAGAGCTATCTAGCACTTGACACTTGCTAGAAGAAATATTTACTTTTAATATTTAGCAATAACAGATGCTTTAGCATAATTCAAAGATAACACAGAACATGTTTAAGAAATACTAATGCTGAAAAAACCCGTATGTGCAGTAAATTTGTAGAACTATAGGAAATTGCCCTGATTTAAAGCCAGGAAATACAAGAATGAAATATTTATCCAATACAAGCTACCCTTGAGCCGTGCCTGTGAAATTAATACACAGAGAACTTCTTCTCACAGTTATTGTACTTTTTTAATACTAGATCTTGAATTCAGAGAGAATTTGATCTAGATACTGTCACTGAACAAGAATAGTGGCACAACAAGATTAGACATGTTCAGTCTTCAGAAAGCATCCTTATTTTCCAGAATAAACAGTAACTTCTGTTTAAGAAAACACTTTATCTTAGCCATTCCAGTGGAAACAGTTATAAAATACAGTACAACACACTTAATAGTTTCAACACCATTACAATACACTCACACTCTCGGCCAAGAGTCCAAGTATGTCTTTATACAAACTTTGCTAACGTCTTTATGCAAACTTTGGTAATAGAATACAGACAACCAGCAGAATACACCAAGAAATAGTAAAAAAAAACCCCAATCCCCCCAGTTTTTTAGTGCAATACTGGTTTCCTACATAGAAGTTCAAGTCAGCTCTACCACTTTTTTTTTGGTGTGGTGAGTAGCTCAAGTGGTAGATAACCACTTGATAGATGTGATGGTGGATAAACAAAACATTTCCCTGCTAAACAGACAACTTATTGTTACCAGCATATTCCATACATTGCCTAAATTCATACATGACCTGGACTTCACCTGACACATTAAGATTGCCTGTTACACCTTCATAAATTCCACCCTGACATGTGAAATTGTTCATCTCCCTGAGTAAATTAATCATGGTCAAGCAACACTGTCAGAGGTTCTTGAAGATCTTACAAAAATGTGTGAATTGGGAATTTTTAAAAGAACCACTCACTTTAAAAAGTTTAGCATATAAATCCTGAAAGTACTGTAATATTTTTAACTGTGTCTCACTTGACAATGGTGAAATTTATATACCATTGCTTCCTTAAGGAAAGGGTGGAAAATGGTACCTTCTTCGTGAAGGGATCACATTTTCCATTGTAGCAATAATTAATTTGTGCCTACATATACCAATGGACAAAACAAACTCAATTCCCTTTCATTCTAAAGCAAAAGAAAACTGAGTTTCTATAAAGAAGCTCCATGATATTAATGTTTATTGTATCTATAATATAAAAATGTATTATATAATAAAAATATCTTATATATATAATTTCCTGGCTACTTTAACACTCTCATTCTGAATGAGATCTAGAAGGTCAATATAACAGGGTTAGGCACATAGAATATACTCCACAGCTTTTTTTTTAAAGCATCATTGTTACTTTACTTCTTCATCTGACAATTTTCTCTTGGTCCCCTCCCTTTTTTCCAAGGGGGACAAACTATTTCAAAGAAGTCAAAACTGAAAGAAAGTACAGGCTATTGGCCAAAACTGACTTAAAAACCCCACAAGTGGGCTATAATTGTACTTCATCAGTCTTACAAAGTAGGACCTACCTAAGTTTAGCTACTTGTTACAAGGAGCATCAGATAGAAGCAGCAGTACAGAAGCTCAGTATAAATTAAAATTAGCTTCAATACCAGAGAAAGGCCCTTTATCCTAAGTGTAATTTTGTTATTACCATCCCTTTCATGTTCCTGCAAAATCCAGCATTTACTTATTTTTACCTCTCTTCCGTATTAAAAAGCTTTTTTTCACAGAATGGTTGAGTTGGGAAAGGGGCCTCTGGAGGTCACCTATTCCAACCTCCCATGCTCAAGTAGATTGCAAAGCAGATTCTCCAGTTCTACATCCAGATGGTGGGGGAGGCAAGGGGCTGTGGTGTCAGGAAACAAATGTTAAACAGGGTGTTTCCCAAGGCCACATTACACCCAGCACAGGTGACACAAGCTTTTGCTCCAAGACAACCCCTGGTTATCCACACTGCCAGAGTTACACTGCAGTGGCAATGGGAAGATGGAGGATGTTTCTGGTAACAGCCACACAATGACAGCTACTTCACACACAGAAACTCAGCTCAGACATGGCTGCCTGCAGAACCTGTAACTGCAAACTGAGCAGGCCTAAACACGCCTCCTCTCTCTTCACAGAAACAGGTGCTAGGTCTGACATGAGTAGTTCACTAATCATGAAAAAATGTGAGCCTCTGATAAGCAAGAGATGTTTTAAGTGTTTTCTGTTCTGTAAGCTTTAACAATTCATACCAAAATGGTTCACAGAAACAAACAAACTTTCTGATAGGAGAGACTTGTCTATATAGACATAGTTCTAGAAGTGACAGATCTTCAAGCAAGTACAGAAATCTTCATCCCTGCTTCAACTGCCCAGACACATATCCCATGTGCTTCTCAAAACATACTTCAGTATAGAGACCAAAACACAATTTGAAAATAACAATGTAGGCAGAACACAAAGCATTACCAATCACCTCGGGTCACTAAGATATATGGAGATTTAGGATCTGCACTAGACTTTTCAGGAGCATTTAAGCTATGCATCTGTGTTATCATGGACACAGTATCTCTGGCATATTTATAAGAAGACTCCAAGTGTTACTGTTCCCACAGGAAATCTTGGTGTCATTTCCAAGCATGCAGTGTAGTTGCAGCAAGCCTTTGTTTTCAGAAAGATTTACTTGCAAGTCCCTTAACTGCCTATTTTTTAATCTATAAAGTAAGGGGAAAAATAATGAAAAGAGCCATAATGCAGGACAAGAAAGTAGTTAAAAACCCAGCATCCATAACAGCATAACTCCCTAGAAATCAGTCTATTAATTTTGCTGAATTCTCTATTCTCAATGCTGAAGAATTTGGAAGTTTCTTCAAGGACCAAGTTATCTGAGAAGCCAGCAGGCTTTCAGCATCCAAGCTGACCAATAGTTTTTATTAGGAGGGAATGTTATAGTACACATCTACATGCAAGATGAGAACTACAACACACCTAGCTAGTAGCTCTAGATTCTCTCACTCTGAAAACAGGCATACATGTGTGGTATGTTCAAAACTGGTGACAGAATATTTAATTCACATTGGAATTATTTACTTGTTTACACTTCCCTAAGCTGCAAAGAAAACTAAAAAGACATCTAAGAAATAAGCAACTCACAAGTGTCACACCACCTGTGACAGCTGCCAGCTGGGAACTACTCCACAAAGTTGATCCCTGGAATAAAATGTTCCAGAAAGAAAGAGGAGCAATACATACCTTTAAATATAGTTTTGAAAGTTATAAATACATTAACAGCCTCTTAGTCACATGTCAACTTGTTTATACAAATGCATTAATCTTTCTTGCAAACATGTCTCCAATCCAGAAAAAAAAAAAGAATTTTAAGGTGGTTTACTAGCATGTAGCACAAATAGACACAGAAGCAGTGTTAAAATAAAATCCAACCCCTGCTGTTTCCTGCAATTTCATTTCCAAACAAAAACAGAACTAAAAATGCTAATGAAGAAGAATCTATCAAAATATAAGAAAGTCTCAGAATTTATGTGAAGGATTTAGCCAAGTTACTTGTTGCTTTAGAATAATCTTGTCAGCATGTAGTAAGAACTGAAATTTCAAGAGCACTAAAGATCTCCAAGGATGAAACTGTACATATGTCTAAATACAGATAATTTCCCTTTTCTTTTGCTGGTGTTGAATAAATGCCATTTAGACATCCAAAGAAATTCCCAACACATCACAGAAACAAAGCTTTAGACTTACATTATCAGAAATACACTTACAAATATAACTTCAAAAAACCCTGTATTTGAAACTTTTAGGTTTTAAGTAACAACCTCCACTAAAATAGGAGTTCTACTGTGCAGAAAGGTGATTTGTACTCCTCCCATTTAAGGCCTTATCCTAAACAAGAGTTTGCTCTTGTAGAAATCTTGTAATTACTGTAGAAAGCATGGATAAACTGCCAAGAAATAAAAAAACAATTCAGAAAATAATATGCTAATACTATAGTATTTCAATAACCAAATACATTAAGCATGACAGACAAAGGTTTATGAACACTAAGGTAGAAGCTGTATCAAGTTGCCTTCGGTTCCTAAAGTGACATCATGGGTGGGAACAATAACTTAAGCTACTGGCACTGAAGTTCAGATGATGGTCATATTACACAAACAGCAACAGGAATAACTATTAAACAGACAAATCTCCCTGCCTCACCCTTCAATCCATGGATCCAGAAATAAATTAATCCTCCCACGTGGCAGCAAATACAGTCTGTGACTGATGATTGAACTAATTTCAGAAACTAAAGTAGATAACTCTAAATTCTTGATGTGACTTCACAGCAGTGTAACAGAGGGCCATGAGATGCAGCAATTTGCATGCAGGTACCACGGTTAAAGAGTCAAAATAGTAAAAATGTAATAAAAGAATGTAGCAACTGCCCACAAACATATCAGTATGCTGTGACTACCAAAGCAAGTAGACAACATCATGAAATAAACAGTTAGTAAAGAGCTCTTGGAGGTGAACCCAACATTCTAGCAATTGCCAGAGTCACTAGGATGAATATTCATTTAATGAATGAAGAGAGCTTCATTAGGTTCTAATAGATCCAAACCAACTTAAAACACAAGAAAGATATCTTTATTTCCAAGAAGAATTAGTATATTCAGAATATCTGAAAGTGAAATATGCCTTTAACAATTATGCCTCCAGTCTTCCATAAACATGCTTTTTTATACAAGCTCTCAACTACTAGAAAACACAATCAGAAAGTACATTTGCATGGAAATCAAGAACTCATTTGAAATTAGTTTCTAAAAACCAATTGTTTCAGATATTTAGTCTGTCTAAGCAGGACTAAAGTGCTATATATAAACATAATAATGAATTAATGTTTTTAAATGGTGGATTTCCATGAAATAAAGCTGAAATAGATATTGAAAATATATTATTCAAGTACACAGGAAAAGTTTGTATTCATACCAATTTAGAGAACATCAGCATTACTTAGTGTCATCACAGATCTCTCCTACTGCAGTGTCTTACAAAAATATCCTCTTTCAATTACTGCTTATTTTTCCTCATCAACACAACAATGACTTGTTAGTAACAGTCAATGCAATACAGAACATTCCCCTCAACAACAAAACCAAGGCCACTGACTCAGCCTGGTAACAAGCCCAGTTATCTCTCTACAACAATGAACTTTTTCTGAGAAGAAGCAATTTTAATATTTCTTAGTGTTACACTGCTGCCAAAAGACAACCAACCTCATCTACACAGCTTATTTAAACTCAAAAAAAGCTTAGCAGCTTCCAGAACAGTAATTTTAATCCTTACTAGCTATTGTAAAACCACTTCTAGTTCCTCAAAAGTTATGTGCGCAGCTGACACTAGCTCAAATACCACACTTCCACAGAAGAGTTGCTTAACTTATCATAATAGGTAATTACTAACTAAGCAGTTTGGACAAAACTATTTCTCAGTCCATCCAACTATTGGAAGCCATTACTAAGACTAAAGATGCAAGAAAAGAAATAACCTAGATAGTAAAGAAAGACAAACAAACACTTTGGTCCAATACCTCCTCTTTACAGACCTAAAAACACCAGCAAGGAAGAGTGAAACCCAAAGACTCACAGAGCTAAACACCTGGGCGTGCCACAGCACACACAGCAGCAAGCTTGCAGAGCCCAGCAGTGGGGAGATCCAGAACAGCCTGCAGCTGGGAGAGAACAACAGGACACTATTTGCTTGTGCAGACATGAACAGCAGCAGAGCTGAGACTGCAACACATAACATTAAGAATGCAAAGGCCACACTGAGTATCTTTCATGGAATGTAGATTTTCATTTGTGGGGTTTTATTGAGGGGAGGGGGCTGGGGCTAAGTGTCTTTTTGCATCAGACTAGTTTTACTAGACTACCAGCTCACAGGACTGAATACTGGACTACAATTTCTAACAGGCATACGTGCATTCCTTAAGCCCATCTTCCAGTCTGGCCTCATCCAAAAGGAATTCAGTTCGTGTACTCCCACATGGAAAACAGACTGCAGTAAACAGAACTAACTTCAGTAACAGGCTCCTAATCCAAACTAAGATGATAATGAAAAACTAAAATATTCTTAAGTTATCATACAGGAAAGACACACAAATGGATCTCACAGGTATGCAACAGTGTTAGCTTCAGCTGTCCCTGTAAGGTGCAGCACACTCCTGCAGTGAGGTATGCTGCAGCTTCCCTATGTTCCCATTACTAGGACACACCTTTCCCTCGAGCTGCAGTGATCTGCTGAAGACAACACAAAATGAGCACTGCTGCATAGAAATACCTGGCCAGAAAAACCTGAATTTTAGTGTTCAGTTGTCTTAAGCAAGTTCATTGTTAAACAATCGAAACAAATTTTATCGAGTTCTCCACTTGTTATGCCTCTGCTCAGGATGCATCCTGTTTGGTGATGGAGTCAAAGCAGGTGTGTATGGCTAGCACCAAATCAGAGAAGGGTTAGTGCCATGACTCACTAAGCACCAACCAAATACATAAATAGTTCATGTGTTTCCTTAGTAACAGGTGTAAAATGAACCTTCTCATCAAACAGAAGTTGTCACGGCTTAATAAATACAGAGAGAGCAGCAGTAACAGCTACCAGTTTTGGCTAACAGAAAATCAGAAAATGCTCAATGCAGAGAAAACACAGTAACCTTGGTCATTATGGATATTTGTGTACCTTAACACTCATAAGGAAAATATCTCTTGAGAATTACCTCATCATGTTTCTTGTTTTTGTTATTCCTTCAACACCTTTGCACCCAAGATGACAAATGACAGAGTGACAAACCAAGACTGGATTAGAATAGAGATAGCCAGTTTTAAAAATCAGATTACATACACCTAAACTTTTAACTATGGCCAATATACTGTCATTCATTGTATACAATTTATTAATTATTAAGCACAACACCAGTACACAATCTACTCAGTGTATGAAAGCTTTCAATTAATATTTTTAATTTATGTGTGATATACTTAAGAAACTAGCCAGAAAAAAATCCCTGCTCAAACAGAGTTTATTAATTATAGTCAAAAGCACTTGGGTTGCCATTTTGGCTACTGGACGATTTGCATGCATTCAAGACAACAACCAGACTGCAAAGAGCCACTGAGTCAGAGGCACCAGGAAAAGCACAATCTACTGAAACAGTTAAAGTTCATTTGTATCTAAGGAGATTAACAAAATCAGTTCAAAAGCAAGTGAAAGACAGTAGTAAAATTAGTACTTTTGCCTACAGACAATTTGCCCCAATTTTAGATAACGAGGACCAATATAGGTATGTAGTCACATAGTCACACTATATATTAAGGGTTTGATTATGAAGCTACTTTTTATGGAGAGATTTGCTTGTTTACTGAACTTCAAAACGGTCAGCCACCTTGGTAGTCTGCAATCTATGATTATAAGAGTAAAAATGCCAGGGCAGAAAAAGCCTGAAGTAAGCTGACCTTATTGTTCCATGCCTTTTTCTTAGAACTTACAAGGAGGTACAGGTATTAGATGCCATTTCAAGTAAAGAACTTGTAAAATAAGTAAGGTCTTACCTACCAAACTCACTAAAATATTCATTTATTTACATTTTTTTATACACATGCACATACACAGGCATGCATATATGAATTTTTGTCCCTTCACTGATTTGCTGTACCAAAAAGAGCACATACATGAGGCTGGGGTCACGTACCTGTCAGTTTCTAAAGGTACCCTAAAATGCTTTTAGAAAAGGAAACAGGCAACTCTGTCTTAGGGAACAGTCAAATACATCTAAAAGATACAGCTACCACTGTGAACACCTTAAACCTGCTTCATCACTAGTGTAGACAGTGATGCTGACTACTTTATAGCAAACTGACTGACAACACAAGAATAGCCAATGTATGTACTTAATCTGAACCCTCTCAAAACTCAAAGTCTGAATTTTGGAAGGTGTTTTGCAACTTTAAGCATTTACCACTCCCTTCTTGACTGAGGTATTTACTGTCTTGAACTTGTGTTCTTAAGTCTTCTTCTATGAAAAGTAAGCCATGTGTTTTCTTATACCTTGGAAATGCAAACATTTCCTCTGGGGAACTCTTGATTACAAGTAGTAGACACACTGCAATTTCACAACAGGATGTTGTATTTACCAAATCTTGCATAAATGCACAAAGAAACATTAAGAGAAATACAAGTTCTTGGTAATATAGAAGACTTTCACCAAATAGTGAGGCAGCATGAATTCCAGTCTTCTAAATCTGACAAAGTGTTGAGGAAGCTTCAGTGCAAATGCCAAAGAACACATCACACCAAAAAAAGGAAATTTTAGCAAATTTTTAACTTCATAGAAACCAAACAAAGTTGCAACACAAAGTACATTGTCTATGGATGCTGATGATAGTGAGCTTAGCCAGAATAAAGGAAAAGCTAGTGGAGCAGTATGTTTAAACAATTTTTAGGATTCATTACTTACCGTATCCCATATCTGAAGCTTTATCTGTTTTCCATCAATAGTTATCATTCGAGCCCCAAATTCTACACCTGAACAGATTTTACAGAAAATTACATTATTAGGACATATCAGAAAGAAGAATGTCAAGTACTACAAAAGCAAGAATGTAAGTTTAAGTTCAGTCAGTGTTGTAGGAAAGAATCTCTTTAATCTCTTTCACAACCTGCTTTTAGTCAATCTTCCAGCTGCTTGAAGGAGCTGGAAAGTTTTCTAGAAGAAAGGTAACTGTTACTGTCCAAGTGTCTGGGAGGTATTTCCAATAGTTTTCCAAACCACTTAGTGGCTCTAGATTAGAGGGAGAAACACACCCCTTTCAATGTAAACAGGAAATTGAAGAGTCACAGTTATTTTAACACTCTACCAATGACAGATTGCTGGGGCCAGTTTAGAAGAAATTAAACCTACAATTCGTTATCAATAAAATAATCTACTAAATGAGCATACAAAAAGTCACCTTTGACAAGATAAATTTTATTGACACCTATCTTTAGGAAAAAAACTTCCAAAATTCTAGCTAGTTAAAGATCAAATTTTATAAGTGAAGGAAAAAATGTGTTCCAAAAAAACAAAAGGAATTTCTTCAGTGGAAAAATTCAGCCTTTTATACCATCTTTTAAAGGAATTTTGAGATCATTAACAGTAAATCAAGAATAAATTGAAGCTATAACTGTAGCAGTTAAAATCTAACAAATGGTTAGAGATAGTGGACATTTAAAAGCTATCAAATTTCCATTGATCTATAACCATTCTTAAAAAAAAAAACCCAAACAGATCTGCTAGCTGAAGTTTTGCTAAAATTGGTCATTGTCCAGGCTTGGACTCAAAACTTTCAATAATGCAGCACTGATTTGAAATATTTCAAATGTCTCTTCAAAAGCTTCTTTAGAATATTTGAGGTTGCAGTGTTGCTTCCTTTTGGGGGAATGACTTTTGGGGAAAGAAGCAGAGTTCCCCAATAGGATATTGGAGCCAAATGAAAGTTGTTGGCCAAAGACCACTGTGCTCTTTAGCAATCAAATAACTTGCAGCAACTGTATGCAAAGAAGTTGAAAGAATGGAGGTGGAGAGGCAACAAGGAGGAAGCAGGTGAATGACACTGCTCTTCCTGAAGTTAACTGCAGAGCCAGGGGAAGGTCCTTGGACTACTACCCATGTAAACACTGAAGGTTTCATTTGATCTAAAAATGTGGCTATAGTGCTGCTGATTTAAATCCAACAATCATCTTAAATGTTTCATTTCTGCACATGACCACATAAAAAATTAAAAGGATATTTATCCTATTCCATCAAAATACATGCTAGGAAAAAATTCTGAAGTTGGAAAAACACAAAAAGTTTGATGGCAAACTTGCTTTTAAAGAAGGAATAGAAGCTGATCAGGCTTACAATAAGAGCATTTC
The DNA here is from genome assembly GCA_013398075.1 of Notiomystis cincta. Lineage (NCBI taxonomy): Eukaryota > Metazoa > Chordata > Aves > Passeriformes > Notiomystidae > Notiomystis > Notiomystis cincta. The sequence goes on from VZRX01012438.1 coordinate 46,254, forward strand.
CTACAAGCAGTGGGCAAAACAGCTAGAATGCTTACAATGGTTTATTTAATCTACACATTCTCAGAACTTTTAATACAACTATTAGGGCATTTATTAGTTAAATTCAACCCACCCCACCTCACCCCACAGGGGCATTCATATGACTTTGAACCCATGTTCAAGAACCCATGTTCATTATCTATTTGTCTTTCTAAATCTGTTTGGGTAATTGGGAGAACATGGCCAAAATACACACATGCCTGCGCAGTTAAGGAGGCATTTCCAGCCTTAGGGACTACTTAAAAACAGAGGCCAGACAAAATTAAGAGAATAAAAAGAGGTTATATTTAATCAAGGGCCTTCAGGTACCTTTTGGACAGATGAAACCCCCCCCGCCCTGGGCTACACCCAGAAGTGGACAATGGGTCCACAGGTTTTCACACTTTTATGAATTTGGTCCATTTGCATATTGGGGATTAACCTTCCAATTAGAGCTTCAGGTAATGAAATCATTTACCCCAAGTTTGCTGCCCTCAACTCACTTTTGTTTACATTTCTTGGGGCTCAAGACAGTCAGGTGTCCTTGATTTCCAGACCTAAAGAGGGACTGTTTTGTCTAACCAAAATGGGAAAACAGTAGCTAACACTCTATATGGAGTTCAGAGTCATTCACTAAGGAATTGCAGAATTAGAAATATATGAAAAATATAAAAGCTAAAATCCTTCTTCCCTTCTTTTCAAGCAGCTTCCCAGGCTCCATTACTACATCCCTCATTATGTTGCTTCTAGGTTCACCTCCTCATCTTACTAGCTTCAATTTCTGTTCTGCTCCCAGATTTCAACTAGCTGTATGCCAAGCAAAGAACTGGCACTACAACCACCCTGCTGAGGTGAAGCTGTTTCCCAGAGCCTATCAGTCTGAGGTGACAGGACTGCCAAATGCATGAGTGATATATAAGGTGTCATATATTTGGCAGGCCTAAAGAAGAAAAGATGGTAAGTCATGCCTCCCTAAAGTACTCAAGCACTTTATTCAGCCAGCCTATCTGCTGCCAAGACCTCAGAAATATCTGAAAACTGATGTTAGCCAAAGAATTTGAACTATACAATACACACACACACAAGGTGTGGAAGGACTGTCAAGAGAAAGGAAAGCCATAATCAAACCACCTTGTTACATGAAGAAAATCTGTTTATATTTCAAGCAGCTATTTCAGTACTCCCAAACATAGGAAGCCTACCTCTTCCAGGGCACAAACTAAAAATAGAGACTAGGATACATTTTGTGCAAGGCTTATGATTAAAGCTGATAGGTTCCTTGAAAGAACATCAACAAGTTGAAAGGTTTTGCAACCTCCTCTGACAGTGGCATCTGTTATGGTTAACAGCAAAACTGATCCGCAGACTAAACCTGCCCTCAGAAGAATTTAGTACCACACTATTCCTCTTATTTTGTGAGGAAAGATAAATAAAAGTTTATATTATTTACTGCAGTTAGATCAGAGGCAATGTGTCAACATGTATTCATTCCCACAGTATCAAATCATACCTACCACGAATGGCCCACATCCAGCTGAAGAATTGGGAAGGAAAATCCCTATCCCTTCCAAGATCAAATACATTCACACTTCAGTCCTCTATTCAAAAGTTAGTCTTCCCAAATAAATTTGTTTGTTCATCTTTATGGTTAACTTGGCTTTCATTTATCTGTAACTTGTCTCCAAGGTTTTGTGGCTAGGCTAATATTATGCTCCCTTAGTAGCACTAGAAAAAATGCCACTTCCATCACCATCATTGCATTTCAAACTCAATTCTTCTTCTGTGCCCAGTTTTCAGCTTTTCTGAAGAAACAGTTTAGATACTGCAGCTATGAACTTTTTTACTTGTTCCCAATAAAAGACCCCCACTTCACTTTACGAGCTAACAAATATTCATTAGCTAGAGATTCACTGCTACCTTAATACAGCACAAATCCTGCATTTCTGCAGCACAACAAAATCATAAATGCATGCTAAGGTACCCCAACCACTTAACTACCAACAATGGGCAGCACAAAAAAGACCTACCAATAGTGAGATCGTGGACTGGTTGAAACCGCTTGTCTGTGAACTGTAACAATAAACATGATTTCCCAACACCTAAAAGAAAGAAAAGAAATAAGTGTTAAACAAATTCTAAAAAAAATGCCTAAATTAGTAAAGAACTAATAGTAATTAATAAGGAAATGTTACATGTTGCTTAAAATTAATTACTAGAACTGAAGGTATTAGATCTAATATACTTTGAAGTATATGAAACTTTTTAATTACAGCTTTTAAAGTTTTAGAAAAATTATAGTCAAAGCAGTTATTGTCAAAAATTAAACAAAAACGAAGTATTCTTTTTCAAAAGTAGTTCTGCTTCTAAAATTAAGCAGAAAAATAGTTATCCAACAGACCTTTGAAGTACCATTTTACATCCTCCCTCCAGGGCTTGCTACTCCTCACAACCCTTTATCTGCTTCCCCTTCAGTTACTTTCAGCTTTCTTCCAAGCTAACTAGATCCTCAATTGCATCAGACTCCCATCTATCTCCTTATTTATCACCTGAGATAACCACAGCAGATCTGTGGCTGCTTCCAACCACTATATGCTGCTGCCCACTGGTTCCCCATAGGCCAAAAAGCAGTTCAGGAAGAACTGGCAACAGTTGAGTTTACATTACAGTCAGACAGATAACACATTGTCCCCCTCAGATAACCAGCTCATGTCAGAAATCAGTGTAACTACTTCACATTACATGGACACTGGTCAGCAAATGGGCAACTTCTTCTGTATGTGAAAGCACAGAAAAGCCGAAGTTAATGCAGTCAGCAGGAATACTCAAACTACCTAGGTTTGTAAACACACTACTTTTTACAGTTAATTTTTCCTTCTTTTACTTTGAGGGATTATTCTTCATGTTCTGCTCAAACTTCATGTTTTCAGCCATTTAAAATCTGACAGCAATACAATATATTTGGTTTAAACTCTGAGCTATTATCACATAACATACTATACTGTAGCATCCAAGTTCCTGCTGTACTTTGTTTTATCTGCACAGCAAGATAAGGCTATTCTAGCCACATACTAGAGGTCAGCAACAGCTCATCATAAGAGACATATCTAATAATAAAAGATAGCAAACAAAGAGATAAGGAAAAGAGCCACACTGCCAACACGAGCTATGCATACCAGAGGTTTGCATATAGTGACACTGGTCTTTCAAGTACTAAATCAGTAAAGTTTTTTAGTATGGTTTTATGAGGAAACAAAGCTTACAGAAATACAATCATCACCCATCTTATTTTGGACTTAAAATTCTAAGACCAGTAGCCAGTTTCAACCAAATCTAGCAGAAATAGGAAACCTGCGTTTAGTTTTGTCACAAAATGAGTTGTGGCCAACTGATGACAGATTAATATCCCAAACAATGCAGCAATTCCAACAGCCTAAGCCAGTTGCTAGTGCTGCTGTCTCTACTCTCTTCCCTACAGTATGCTCCTGTCCATTTCTCCACACAGCTTAGACAAGTTCTGAAGCAATTTCAGTTGTCTGTTGGGTTAGCACGCTAATCTGACAAGAAGAGTGACAAAGCAAACAGAAATGGCTTAATGCAGGGTCAGACAAGCAAAGTTAGTTAGTTCAAATGAGGGAAAAGAAATGCAGCAGCTAGCAGATCAATAACAGAGTGGCACAGAACTGTAGGCTAAAGCAAAATTTCGAGCATCTGCCTTACTACATCTCTTCTTTAGCTTTCTGGCTTATGATGGCAAGCTGTCAGAACACAAGCAGCTTTGAAGCAAGCACAGATTCTGTCCCTAAAAAATTAGTAAACATAAGAGAAGTGGAGGAGGAGTGGAGGAAAGCACTGCAGGTAAGAAAGGAAGAAAGAGAGAAAGACAGGCAGAGTATGGGACCTGTAAGGAGAGACCACAAAACTGTATGGAATTTTAAAATATTACTAATTTTACTCAGAGAACAGCTCTTGTTACAGCTGGTGAGTGAGCCTACCAGGGGAGGGACTACGCTAGACCTGCTGTTTGCAGAGATGGGCTGCTGGGAGATACAGTATTTGGAGGCTGTCTGGGGCACAATGATCATGAAATTATAGAACTTTGGATATTTGGTGAAACAAGGAGGGGCATCAATAAAAGTTCCACACTGGACTTCCTGAGGACAGACTTTGGTCTATTCAAGAGACTTATTCAAAGATTTCCTTGGGAAAGAGCCCTTAAAAAAAAGGAATCCAGGAAGGATGGGCATGCTTCAAAACAGAAATCTTGAAGGCACAGGAACAGACTGTCCCTATGTGCCAAAAGATGAGCTGACGAGGAAAATGACTGGCCTGGATGGGCAAGGAGCTTTTGAAGGAACTAAGGAAAAAGAGAGGGTGTATGACCTCTGGAAGGAGAGTAGGGTATCTCTGGAAGTGCTTAAGGGAATAGCTAGGTCCTGTAGGAAAAAAATTTGGAGGCAAAAGCCCACTTAGAACTCAATCTGGCCACTTCTGTAAAGGACAATAAAAAATATTTTTATAAACACATTAATGACAAAAGGAAGGGCAAGGACAACTTCCATTCTCTATTAGATGCGGGAAGGAATTTAGTAACTAAAGATGAGGAAGAGGCAGAAATACTAAACATCTTCTTTGCCTCAGTTTTCAACAGAAAGACAGGCTGTCCTCTGGTGTCAGGGAGCAGAACAGTCCCCCTTTTATCCAGAGGGAAGCAGTCAGATCTGCTGAGCCGCTTAGATGCTCATAAATCTATGGGACCAGATGGGATCCATCCTAGGGTGATGAGGGAGCTGGCAGATGAGCTTGTGAAGCTGCTCTCCATCATTTACCATTAGTCCTCGCTCAGTGGGGAGGTCCCAGATGATTGGAAGCTGGCCAGTGTGCCCATCCACAAGAAGGGCTGAAAGGAGGATCCAGTTAACTACAAGCCTGTCAGCCTGACCTCGGTGCCCAGCAAGATAATGGAACAGATCATCCTGAGGGCCATCACACAGCACCTACAAGATGGCCGGGGGATCAGACCCAGCTAGAAGGGTTTGAGAAAGGCAGGTCCTGCTTGACCAACCTGACCTCCTTTTATGACCCGATGACCCAACTGGTGGATGCAGGTAAAGCTGTGGATGTTGTCCACCTGGACTTCAGCAAGGCCTTTGGCACTCTCCCCAGGATACTCCTGGAAAAGCTGGCAGCCCACAGCTTGGACAGGTGCACTGTCCACTGGGTTCAGAACTGGCTGGATGGCCGGGCCCAGAGAGTGGTGGGGAACGGTGCTGCATCCAGTTGGCATCTGGTCATTAATGGTGTCCCCCAGGGATCAGTGCTGGGCCAGTCCTGTTCAATATATTCACTGATGATCTGGATGAGGGGATTGAGTCCACCATCAGTAAATTTGCAGGTGACAGCAAGCTGGGAGCATGTGTTGATCTGCTGGAGGATAGGAGGCCTCTGCAAAGGGACCTGGACAGGCTGGATAGATGGGCCAAGTCCAACAACATGAAGTTTAACAAGTCCAAGTGCCAACTCCTGCACTTTGGCTGCAACAATCCCCTGCAGTGCTACAGGCTGGGGACAGAGGCCAGGTAGAAAGAGACCTGGGAGTACTGGTCAACAGCTGACTGAACATCAGCCAGCAGTGTGCCCAGGTGGCCAAGAAGGCCAATGGCATCCTGGCCTGTATCAAGCATAGTGTGGCCAGCAGGACCAGGGAAGCCATTCTTCTCCTGTACTTGGCAGTGGGGAGGCCGTACATTGAGTACTGTGTCCAGTTCTGGTCCCCTCAGTTTAGGAAGGATGCTGAGATGCTTGAATGTGTCTAGAGGAGGGCAACAAGGCTGGTGAAGGGCTTGGAACACAAGCCCTATGAAGAATGGCTAAGGGAGCTGGGGTTGTTTAGCCTTAAAAAAAAGGAGGCTCAGAGGAGACCTTATCCCTCTCTACAACACCTTGAAAGGTGGCCAGGTGGGGGTCAGTCTCTTCTCCCAGGCAACAACTGACAGAATGAGAGAACGCAGGCTTAAGCTGCACCAGGGGAAGTAGTTTAGGTTAGAGACTGGAAAAAAATTCTTCACTGACTAACTGGGAAATGGAATTGTTTGCCCAGGGAGGTGGTGGAGTGACCATCCCTGGATGTGTTTAAAAAAAGACTGGACATTGCACTCAGTGCCACAGTTTAGCTGATGAGGAGGTGTTAGGTTAGGTCATAGAGTGGACTTGATGATCTCTAAGGTCTTTTCCAACCTAGTTCATTCTGTGATTTCTGAACAGTGTTTATATATACAGATAACTTTTATATCACCATTGAAATAAAATTGCTCCATCAGAGAACATAATTACCACCTCGCTTACAAAAACCCTGGAAGTCACACCAGAAATAGCTTTTGCCATTAACCTTGTAAAGTGATTTCACTATCAATGGATAAATCAAAACCTTAAACCAATCCACTATTCCTGCACACAACTTACAAATGTTGGAACAGTATTTCAAAATCTAATCAACAAAGTGACATTTTATTAGGTATTTCAGCACTAGTTCTCAAGGGGCAATCTGATATTTCTTCTTCTTGTAAGGCTGGTGACCAAGTCAGTTGAAGTGAGCATACAAACACCACTGTCAGCAGAGCTAAGATGACAGACAAGCACAGCCCCTTTGATGCAAGCCCTGTCTCAGACTGGCACTAGATGATGGCACCTCTAGTTACTCCTCCATAGCAGGCCTTCTAGGAGCAGACTGATGGGTTCACATAGAGACACAGAAGAAATAACTGGTTTCTCTTTAATTCCATTCCTGCTACTACAGAACCTTCCAACAAAGAACACCATCTGGAAGTCCCTAGGTTTTGTAGTGCTGTTGATTGAAATAGAGGTTTCATTTTAATGTTATTGTTTTAACATATTGCACATTTGCATCAGAAAAATTCTTATGAAAATAGTTGGTAGCCCAAATCACTTCTAGAGGTCGAGCAAACTCCCCTATCATAGACAGGAACAAGTATCACAGCCAGGAACATGTATCAGAAACAGGAGCTGTATACTAATGCCTGAGTAGTTTACCACCTTGTGACACAAACAGATGCTGCAAAGATCAGTTAACAGCTGCAGGCAGCTAATTCTATGGCATACAGGCGGTTTAAAGTAACTACACTGGTTAAGACTAAGAACAGAGTGGTTGCTTACCAGTTATCTTGTTCACTTAGCACTGTCAATCTTACACCTGAAATAAGGCAGACACGCTGAAAAGTATCTGAGCATGCCTTGATGATAGTCAATTGCAGAATGCAAAAGGAATAGTTTCAGTTCTTTATTAACTCATTCTCCATTTTACTGCCACAATTATTTTAATATAGCTTCAGATAAACCACCCAGTGAAAAAAAACTCTAGCATTTTAATATGAGAGAGCTTGGATACACTTCAACAACCACAGTAAACAAAAGCTCTTGCTTGAGAACGAATGAAAACAACGGATTGCACGCTCAGAGGGAAGGCAGCTTGCTTCTTTGCAAGTTTTAGGATCCCTTCATTATTTCTTAGTATTTAAGCAATGATGGGAAGTGTAACTTGTGCTAAGTAATTTTACCCTCCAGCTCTGTATTCCAGACCAGCAGGCTGAGTTGATTCTCCAAATTCCTCTGCCTCCCTTAAAACCTTCCTCTTAATCTGCGTGCAACTCTGCAGTTCTTAGACAAGGCATTGCCAGAACTTTGCTATTGTCCACTTTGGCTGAGCTTCAACACCACCCTTCCTTATATACTCATGTTCCTTTCAGGGCTCAGCAGTAAAGCTACCCTCTCCCTTCTCATTCATATGCCATGAGCTACACCAAGAAATGGAGCCAGCACAGTTCTACACTCACCCAAAACACCAGCATGTGCATGAGACTAGGGCTACAAAAGACACAGCGAAAGGAATGGTTATTCTTTTCAGTAATTGGCTGCACTCGTGGCATTTACAGGAAAAAAAAAAAAGCAGCTCTGGAACCACAGCACAGATGATGATACAGCTGAGCCAGTCTTTGGCTAAGAGAGCTGACTTGCTTCCTTCTTGCCTTCCTGACTCCCTGTGAACAGGGCAAGGAAAGTCAGTTTACTGGCTGCAAAGTCAGGTGTGTACTACCGAAAATGAGGAAAACTTCCAGGCATTTTTTACCTCTGGACCAAACTCATCAGTGCTCCTTCCACTGATGTCTGCCTTGAAAAGATGATCTGGTTCAAAACTAAAAATGGGTCAAAAAAGAGGGTAGAGGGAGGTTAAGAATATCCTTACTTGCTCACCTAAGCACAGGTATACCCCAAGAAAGGTGACACAGGGAAAGAACTGCAGTAGTAGTGCTCCCAACCACGGTATAAAAACTGAATGCTAAAGAAAAATCTCATATGTTAATCTGCCTGCTGTCTCTGATGAGTAGACTCACTCCTTCCCACACAGTTCCACCTCCTTACCCAAAAGGGCTCTTGCACTCTTTTCAGCATACCTACTATTTGTTTAGTTTTGTTTTTCAGATCATCTTTGTGAGCTGAGCTGGCTCTCTGAAGGATCACACAAGCAGTGATGCTGACAGCTAAGAAGCAGCAGAGTTCATAGTCGAGACAGGAAGTGGTAACAAGGTCTACTCTTTTTGGCAGCAGATAAATCCTGGATTAATTCAACAATCTCACAGAACTATTTTTCTTGTATTTGATGGTGATCAATCAGTCCACCACACACAGAGATGAAGACCTACTTCCCTTTGATATCTTGCTCTCACTAATCTTCCTAGATCTACTTTCCTTCCTTGAAAGTACTCCAGACTGTGGAAAGCACAGCCACAAGGCCAAATCACCTGATTCAGCCACTAAGTAAAAAGTTAACCTAAAAAGAAGGTAGTTTTCTACTGCATTAGTGGATGGATGCAGTTCATGGCAGACTATCAAAGTCACCATAACATAAAGAGGGCAAGAACTCCTTCTTTCACAAGTAACCAACTATGTCAGCTTGGATGTCCATGAAACCAGTGCCACAATACCAACTGAGCTGAAACTTCCTGCTTTCTTACCTTCCTTTAGAAAAACAAACAAAAATAAATCCTAAAGATAGGGTAACACAGTTTCAAATAATGGGCAAGTCTCAATACAAAATGATATGATTATTATATATAATACATAAAATATATACTTATATAAAAATAGATTATTATCTATATGATTCATATAAGGCCACAGAATTTAAAACTAACTTTGATTTAAATCAGGTAATTACACATTATAAATGTCACAAGATATAGACCTCTAACCTGGTTTATGAGGCACTTTCAGTTCTTTCCAATAGTCTGCAGAGCTTCCAGATGTTTCACAAGCCCTTTTCTTATCACAGGCTACAGTTCATTCCCTCTCTCCTCCCTTTCCAACCACAGCAGCTTTATGCAACTCTGGAAAGTGCAGTATTACCCTTTCACAGGCCTAGGCATAACAAGACATGAACCTAAAGCAAAGATTTTTCTTAACCTCTTCTCAGCCAGTTATGTCTTAGTCAAAACTCTACCATCAAATGGGAAAGCTTAATTTAAATTTATGGGAAGGACAAACTAAAAAACTTCAAACTGTCACTTACAGAGCAAAGGGAGTTCACATATAAATGTAAGCATGGACAAGAACAGAAGAAAAAGAAGCTCCAAAATCCTTCATGATGCCCACATAATTTTGGGAAAAATAATAAAAATGGCTCTTTTAAAGCTGATTCACCTTCAAAACTTAAACATTTTTGACAGCATATTTGAAGCCAATGATGTAAATATTTTCCTTTCTACATAACAATTAGCACAGGCCTACAAAGTTAAAGGAAAGGAGCTGTTCAGCTTTACCATATTTCAGTTTGTATGGCACTGCTCCACTGCTAACTGCAGGTTTTAAATGTAAGTAAAAATGATTTCCAAATAAAATTAAGCTAGTTGAGCCTGTAAAACAACTTCTTCACGTTCTGCATGGTCACAAACAACTTAGAAATTGCCAGCTGTTCATAATGTTCAATGTTCAAAACAGGGTTTTAGATAAAACAGGAGGTGGGGTTGGGTTAGATTTTTTTTTGAGTGGCAAAGTGGGGTTTCCTTTAAAGAAAGTGTTAGAATTAGTACAAGTGTGCACACTAGCAGTCTATGAAGTCATCTGTATGGACATATACTTACACTTTGTTAATTCTAGTTAACAACTTCTAAGAGGCTAAGAGGATGTTCTTATACAACACTTAATATCTGCTCTTTTGGGATTAAAGCATCATTGAAAGGGTCTCAAAGCACAACATAAGTAGTGCAGACCAGTACCCTGGTTTTCAGCACAAACAAGTTCTCAAGCTACCACAGGGTATTAACACCAGCTCTGGCAGGATGAAAACCAGTTTAGTCAAGAAGTACTATTACATACTTAGAGAAAATAAGGGCAAAAGACTCTGATCATACACATTACTAGCTAATAACAGCTGCTGTTCCAGAGCAAAGTGCAAAGACACTAGGAATATTTCACAAAGGGGACTGAAAAAAAGCCAATTCAATTGCTTGATTTCAACATTTGAGAATCTCCTAGACAAGTGAAATGGTTGACTAGACAGCTTACTTTACTCTAGAGAGTGAGGAGAATTAGATCACCAAGCAATTATATTTCCTTTCATCATCACCTCCTAATAACTTTCAGATACTCTTGGTCTAGGAGCAGCAACTATCAGCTGAAATTGAGAGACAAGTGAAAGTCCATTATGCAAAAAGCTCAGAGAGTTGCTGAAGTAACACACTCAAGAAAAGCAGGTGGACCTGCTCGTGGGAAATGCAGCAATACTGATCCTAAAAAGACATTTTGATAGGCTACAACTGACAAGTTGTGTTGGTGGCAAGAAATCTGATCAGTGCAAAACTGGTACTTGAGGTATCCTAAAGTTCAGGAGCATTCTCTGGTGGACTCTAGCAAAGACACTCTAATGTAAGAAAATTGTGGTTAATGCATATTATTCTGAAAAAAATATTCCAGCTCTCATCTTCACAGGAATCTTGGATCATTCTCAGTTTATTCCCACATGGTATACTGCTGGTAACAAACATTTAAGTAAAGGGGATTTTACTACCATACAGAAAAAGATCTAAAAGAAAAAATTAGACTTTCAGTCACCAACTGCAGGAACAGACAATTTTCATATGCCAAGAGTATTCATCCTAGCTCAGATCAAAGTCCATCTCAACTTCAACTGGTGGCCAAAGGTGGATGTATAGGGAAGAGTGGATGAAGACACCAACTCAAACTGGCAACCAAAATGAAAGACACCATCAACCATCAAAGCAAAGGTCTCAGAGGTACAGCCCAAGGCAGCATGCACCACATGCTTCTAAATGCACTTGCAAACTCCTACAATGCTCTGGAAATATCCAGATCAAAGGAGTTTTCCTGGCAAACTCTCACAGTAGTCAATATTCCATAACGTGATTTTCTCTTAAAGATATCAGCTCCATGAAATTCCACAGCTACTGTCCCACTGCTACAACGTGAAACCCACACAGATTTATGGCAATGTTGTTTGAGTACCTCAGATACAGCCAATGCCATTTCAGGTCTCTCCCATAACACAAACTAACTAGATCCTAAACCGGTTCCAATTATACAGAAAACCATTTTTATATATTAAAAAATACAGTTAACAACCAGATTAGAAGCAATCCCATGTTCATAAAGCTGCCTGAAGTACCTGAAGAAGAAAAAAGTCAGTGAATGCCAATGACCAATGAAACAGGGAATGCAAAGGGACAAGAACTGTTGAGCACAAGGCAGTCTTGTACAGTTAGTCTCCGTGGCTGTCATTTTAAGACTGAGATGATCTTGAATTCCTGTGTTTAAGCAGATGAAAGCATGTGAAATCACAATTCAGAAAAGACACATGCAGGTGTCTGTTTTAACTGCAGGGATTTTCATTGGTTTGCTTATGGATCACACAACCTCCTTTGTTTTTTTAGTGCTGAAAGAGGAGCTAAATGTTAACATCTGTCCTCAGCTGAGTCTCTTACTTTTCTCCTACAGTTTGTTTACAACTAATTGCTGAGTCACCAGGCAGCTGAGGCATTTCCAAAGACTCTAAATCAAATACCAGAAACAAATTTTTTGATTGCTATGAAATCTACATGGTCTGTGAGGCCAATGGCGTATCTTCACTGGCTGGAATGCTGTGGGAAACCACCATGGGAACTGGAGAGGACAGCCACCATCAGAACTTTGAGTTCAATTGCCATCATCTGAGGAAGAGTAATAATACCTAGGCTACCATAATTTTGGCAACAGCTGTGCACAACATAAATTGGCTCTTCAGTACTATTACCTCTATTAGAATACTTAAAAGGCTCACACAGATCTAAATAAAAGCAAAACCAACTTACCACTATTGACATATTCAGTTTGCTTCAAGAATAATCACTGAAGTAGTTTTAATTAGCTTCCTGTAGCAACTCAAGAATACAAGCCACAGGAATTAAAAACAAAAAAAAACTAACCAAAAAGCCAAGAGCAAATCTGTGAGTCGTTTTTCTCTCTGTGTTTCCTTTCTCTCACTCTTCAATATTTGGCTCTTAAGCAGCTGCAACAACTTCAGAAGTGACACTCTGTATTTCACATTTCAAGCAACTCAAATGCAAGAGTGCAGCACAGACTGTTACACTGAGGATGCTTCTTTTTAAAAATTTAATCAGTATACAATCAATGTGCCAAAGGAACTGTAAGCTACTGTGCACACTTCAGTGACTACAGTTTTTAGAGATGCACCAGAACTGGCCACCTGTTCTGACGCACCGTCGTTCTGAAGTGTGCACTACCTTCCTGCGTCACCCTGGGCTGACAAACCTCTTCCTTCTCCTGAATTTGCACAGGTAATCTCCTGTCCTCTGGCTTGATGAGCTACCATCCAAGTAAATACTCAACAAAAATCAGAATTTTCAGTTATCATCCACACCCTAATGCTTCCAACATGGTTATTATAGCTGCGTATTTCTAAAGATTCAGCTGTACTACAGCTCCTACTGCAGTAGCCTAAAAAAGCTTTCAGAGTTTTAAAGGTATGTTTAAAAAGCAAATAAAAGTCACATAGTAGTTGCATCCAGTGTATTTAACAACCTCATGTGTAATGCAACTGTAATGTGTAATTATACTCCACCAACAGATAATTTGGCTCATAGGTATGAAGTACAATTATGAAGGTACCCTCAGAATAGCATCTAAAATAAGAGGTGTGTCATCAAACTTATTAAAGAAGGTATTTTGGTAGGTATGAGGAAAACAACAAGGAAAATTCGCCATACACAGGCACAATAGTTAACTAAGTTAGCTACCTTGTCCTGACAACAGTTTGATCAAAGTATGCTACTCCCATCCATACTAGGCTGAGGAAGCATAAAATATATTGGCAAAGGGGCTTCAAGCAGCAATTTATAACAGCATATGGCTATGCCAGCAGCATTTATAAGCATTATTATTTGTTGCACAGCAGCCAGATCCAAATAGAAGGGAGGAAGTTTTTAAGAAATGTTCAAGGCTAGGATGGATGGGGCCTTGATCGATGCAGTCCAGTGAGAGATGTCCCTGCCCATAGCAGGGGAGTTTGTGACTAGACCGTCTTTAAGCCCCAATCCAACCCCTTGACGTTCTACAATCCAACATGTTTTTAAAAAGTGACAAAAAACGACTGGAAAAGCAGTGATGTGTGTACATATTCACACATAAAAAGAGAGGTCCCCTTAAATTAGACTGGACGAGCCAGGGCTTTTAATTTTCCTTTGACAGCATGTCTTCACACAGTTTGCTACAACAGCTCCAGCCGAGACTGCAAAGAGCATCCTTGCAGCCTGAGCTGAAGGGAACTCACAGCAGTGAGGCAGAAACTCATCACAAAACTGCGGGGTGGAGCGCGGCCTCGCTGCCACGGGGCTGCCAACCACGGGCACTACCCAGGTATAAGTTTCGCTGTGACAGCTCCGCCGCCGCGGCCAGGGCCGTGACACAGCCCGAGGGCCCCGCGGCCCGCCAGCCAGGCCCGGAGGCGGCTGCAGGGGCCCAAGGCCGTCGGGAGACGAGGCCGAGGCCGCGGGCGGGGCCCGGCGCAGAGGCGGGGGGGAGACACCGCCTCTTCCTCGCGCGGAGCCACCACGTCGGCGGCACTGCCAACACTGCGGAAATGGGCGCGGGGAGCCGGGCCTTCCTCCCCGCCCCGCTCCGCTCCGCTCCGGCCCGCNCGCGGGGCCGCCCCCCTCCCGCCGCGCCGCGCCGGGCGCGGCCTCGCTTTCCGGCCCGCGGGGCTGAGGGAGGGGCGGCTCTTCGGCGTCCGCGGGGAGCTGCGGTCCTGAGCCCAGAATCGGTCGGGCTGGGGAGGATCTCTGGGGTCATCGAGTCGCACCTATGACCAAACACCGCCCTGTCAACCAGACCGGGGCGCTGAGTGCCACGTCCAGTCTTTCCTAACCAGGGTCCACCATCTCCCTGGGCAGCCTATCCCAATGTCTGAGCACCCTTTCCGTGAAAAAGTTCTTTCTAATCTCCCACCTAAATCTCCCCTGGCACAGCTTCAGGCTGTGTCCTGTCATACTGCCGCTGGTTGCCTGGGAGAAGCAGCCACCTCACCTGGTTATAAAAACCGATAATGTCACCCCTGAGTCAGGCTAAACACCAGGTCCCTCAGCCGCTCCTCACAGGGTTGGTACTCCAGACTCGTTGCCCTTCCCCAGCACCTCAATGTCTTTCCTAAACTGAGAGGCCCAAAGTGTAAGCTCTCTAAGAATGGCCAGCAATGAGCTGTTTGCTACAAGTGTATCCTCATCACCGGAGTTCTGGCCTGAGAGGGTTATTTTCCTTTCTGTTTTTCCTCACTGAACTGAAAGCAATGAGCCAGGAGAGTAACCTAAATTCACAGCTGGTATTTTATTACTGAGAGTTCACCTGGGAGTGGTGAGCTGGAAGAGGCTTCAAGGTCTTCCGTAGTCTAAGCTGCCTCATGGAGCGTCGGGTGTACCCTGACCTTTGGACCTGGAGCAGCCAAAGGCAGCCTGGCTCGCGGGTCACATCAGGTGCCTGGCAAGGGTAGATGTGGCAAGACGCCCCAGTCAGATCATACTGGTGATGCTTTGGGATTCCCTTCACCTCAGCTGTTCGTTGAGCGTGGATTGAGGGGACTGTTCAAGAGCCGTTGGCAGCTTCTTCATATAAACTCACGTTTTATTCCCGTCTTGCCTGTCTGGTACAATGGGAGTAAAAGATGTCTGTCTTTTAAGTTTATAGAGGTTTTTATTTGTGGTCAGCAGCTTGGACAACATTGACCTACATGGCTTCTAACAGGTCTGCATCCAACTTGCTTATAAAACCCTCAATAAAGCTGATTGTGTCAAATCTTGTTGTCATATTTCATGACCTGAAACCTGAAACAGCTTTTAAAAAAAAAATCCTGTCTACTATGGATGTACAAAAAAACCCAACCAACCAACCACAAAAAAATCCCACAACACTATAAAGTGGAAGGAACTCCTTTATATATTAAAAACTATCTACCTTTTCCACATGAAAAAATCACATTTTCGACGACCACTTGTCAGATGTTTGCCTCCTGTTTTTAATTGTTGTTCTCCTCTGTAGTTCTCCTAATTTCTCAACACTATTTTTTATGTGTGGAGTCCAAAACAGCAGTTCTCCTGTGTCTCTAACCAACCTCATCACCTCAAAACTGGCAAATGAGTATCTCGTCTTGCCTCTCTCTGAATGTGTTCTTTTTTCTTTAACCAACAACATCTGAATTTAATTTTTGATACTAGATCCCTATTCTAGACAGTTAATACTCAAATGTATCCATACATTTGGTATCTCCTTATTAGCACTGTTTTTCCCCTTGCTAAATTTCAGTAATTTTGATCATGGTCACTCAGTTTAGCAAAAATATTTGATTTTTTTCTCTTTTCATATTACCTTTGCCATTTTGTTATCCAGGTTGTTCGTGATAATATTGAATAGGTCTTCAGAGCATGGAAAAGTGGTATGTGAAATTTTCTTCTAGTTTAAAAACCCTCTCCACACAAATATAGTTTTATTTGCAAGTAGTTTCAATATACATTTTTGTTAATAAGCCATTCCTGTCCAGAATGAGTTTTCCCAGAGAAACAAGTTTTTGCCTTGCTTCCTATGAAAGTTAGGCTTCTGATTTCAGATATCCCTGTGTGTTTCTGTTTCCTGCTCTAATAAGAATCATGAAATCTGGCATCTGGTTGGAGCAGGGTACCTGAGCTGAAGGAAAGGCTGATGCTGGGGTCAGCTGTCAAACCCAATCAAGAATTCACACTAAAACAAGTCTTCTCAAGTGCTCCCTCAGCAGCTAAGCCCTTCAGCTGGCATTCGTGCTGTTGGCCTGGGTTTGTGTGACCTCAGCCACTGGAGACAAAGCTGTAGGAGATCAGGCTGTAAGCAGATAAGATCTCCTCCAGTATAAGTAAAGGTTGCTGCTGCTAGGGATGGGGCAGCTCTGCTCTTTCTAATCTGCTTGTGGACCCTCCCTTGTTCTGGCACTGTCAGAGTCATCTGCTGAATAGGAGAAGTGGCTAAGCTCTCCTTTTGTCATATTAGCTTTCAGGCACAATCATCCTGGGTCCCACAGCCACACCACCAATCTAAGTATATCCTCATCAGTTGGATCTCCTCTGTCCAGCCATCCTTGCTGCTCCCAAAGGGTCCTGTGGTTGTGAAGGCTAAAGCCCACTCTGTGAGATCAGTCATGAAGACAGATACCAACTCTCAGGATGAGCTCCCTCCTTTAGCTGCTTCTCCTGTGACTGGCAGGATGAAGGAGAACTGTGTGGGCTTTTGTGTCCTTGACCTTTCCTCCACAGCCCTGTTGTTGTTCATGACTGCTCCAGGTCTCCATTAGTACTCTTACAGATTCCTACATGATTGAGCCACAAGGGATATTACTCTAAGGGTTGGTCAAGTCTTGACAATCTGTCCTCAGCATCCCAGGGTGATAAGTCTCAAGTGTGTTTGATGGTGACAGAGTTTCTAATATGGACTGTAGCGATAGGATAAGGGGTAATGGTTTTAAACTGACAGAAGGGAGATTTAGACTAGATATGTGGAAGAATTTTTTTAGTGTGAGATTGGTGAAGCACTGGAAAAGGTTTCCCAGAGAGGTGGTAGATGTCCCATCCCTGGAAACAATTGAGATCAGGTTGGACAGGACTCTGAGCAACCCGATCAAGTTGAAGATGTCCCTGTTTGTTGCAGGGGGATTTGGACTCAATGACCTTTAAAGGTCCTTTCCAACCCAAACTATTTTATCATTGTATGAGTGCATGATTGTACAATTCTGTTTACCTCAGTGATGGGATTTGGTCTTTTAGTTCCCAAATTATGCGATCTTCAGGACTTCCAGACAAGCCCAGGTGGCCTGATGTGATTGAATGAGATCTGGTAAGAAAAGGGAATTCCGTTTTGTACAACTGAGATTTGCTGATTTAGACCATGCAGAATGCCCAACAGATGGCAAGTGCCTTTAACATCACAGCTGAGCAATCTGACAGTCAGCAGGTGGGCCTGACAGTTCAGAGGGAAGGCAGCCCTACCTGTTTGTGCTTTGGCAGCCTGGTGAGCCAGGCAGGTAAGCAGCTTGCAGGTGACTCACATGGCAGGGCAATGCCCCACCGACTTCCTCAGTGGTCACTCAGCTTGGGCCAGCAGTGGACAGACAGCCAGGCCTCTGCTGGTTAGCCAGGCAGCCAAGCTGCTCTGTGGGGTATTTGGGATGGTTAGAGATAGTCACTGAATCAGTGTTGGGGATAGTTATGGAATCAATGTTTGGTAGGGGCTTGCAAGGATAATATGAAAGAATTTGTGGGTTGTGCTATCCCATGGTAAGTACAAGCTAATTTGCTGCTGGAGAAGAGACTCTATTCCTATCATATTGAATGTTATCAGCTGTTCTACAAAACTGAGATGCCTCCAACTAGAGAGTAATGCAAAATTGATTTTCCTACAAGTTATGTGTACCATATATCATGTTAAGTACTAATAAGAGGCACGCAAATACCTATGGTATTACTTTCCTTTTTTCTTTACTTCTTACCTGCTAAATTTGCCTTTTCCAGAGTAATTAGTATCTTCTTTTGTTAAGCATTAATACTAGAAGGCTGCCATGTAGTCAGACTCACTTATTAAAAAAAAAATATTAGCCAATTGATATAAAAGAAGCATTGGTAGTTCAGAATTGAAGATTTGCAGAGTCTTTTGTGTGTGTGTGTCTGTGTGTGTGTGTGTGTATGTTTTTGTGTTGTGTTTTTTTTTTTTGTGGGTTTTTTTTTGGTTTTTTTTTTTTTTTTTTTTTTTTTTTTTTTTT
>VZRX01012438.1:64697-214198 GCA_013398075.1 Notiomystis cincta
TTTGTGTGTTTTTTTTTTTTTTTTTGGTTTTTTTTTGTTTTTTTTTTTTTTGTTTTGTTTTTTGTTTTGTTTTGACTGCTCATCTGTTAATGATTTTACATCACATGATGAAATATTTCACTATGCTGACTGTGTCGGGGTTATATTCTGGCAAATTTGGGAAAGTTTCTGCATACATTTCAGAAAACTATAACTTGCTGGGTTTTCTGTGTCACTCAGTCTTTTCCTGAATTTTCCACTTAGCAAACTCACTTGGGATTTGTGGGAATGCCTTAGGCTTTGCAGGATCTTTACCACCTACAGTACTATTTAGGAAAGAGGCTTGGAGTCATCCAAGCCTTGACATACTCTGTAGAGCAAAGTGTTAGGCTGGATTTTTTCAATGGAAATTAAAACACAAAAGCAGAACTCTGGCATAACATTTGAATACCACTTTAATTATATTTTGTACAGTAGTATCATTTAACTGTTAGAAGTAAATCTCTACCCACACTGCAGTTGAGCTTAAAATTTTTAAATCATTCAGTTGTATGGTTACTTTTCTATACAGATTCTGAGCAGGAAATGTTATTTTCTGGTGCCTGTCAATTTGTCTGCATGTTCTTCTTCTGAACATTAAGTGTATGCTACAATTTTCTTATTTGTGAATTCTATTAAGATAAGACTTGTATTATACTTGAGTAACAAGGCAACATACAGCATATTTTATTTATTAGGAATGTTAAGAATGCGACTCCACCTCATATGGAAATAAATCTAGAGAACAGATCCTGCAAGCCAACAGTTAAATATACCTAAATCTCAACGAAGATCTGCTTTGTAATGAGAATTTCTAAAGATGTGTGAAGGCTATAAAGGTGAACTGGAGACAGCTTCTGAGTCGAGTAGGTAGAAATCCACACCTACAAGTGATGTGTGGCTTGGGCTTTGCAGGTCCCAGACCAGGCAGCTTTGGCTGAGATTTCAGCTAACAGCTGGGTACTTGTGCAGGGGTTACATTGTTGCTTTCAATCTAGTGAGAAAAGGAATTTTGGAAATTAGTTTCTTCCTTAAAACATTCCTTTAGAACAGTGTAGTATTTAACTGACAGCTTAAGTTAAATCCTCTTGGCTAAACATTAAAAATAAAATGCCACATTTCTCTAGTCACTGTAATTATAGAATGTTTTATTATGGTTCAATTACATTGATAAGTAATTTTTGGAAATGAAAAATTCAGTTCTAATAGCATTTTTTTGTTTTCAAAATATAGTCTTGAGACTACATTTTTAAGGTAGTGCAACAAAAAGTAAAATATAGTTCTACAGTTTCCAGCTGTATTAATATTTTAGGTTTTTGCTCTCCTGGAAATATTTGCACGACCTCTGCTTTATCCCTGTTTATTTACTAATGGCCTTTGCCACTGTTATCATTTCACCCTGTTTTTCCTTGCAAATAACCTTGTTTTTCACTGCCTTGACATAATAATAAACAGTTTGATAAGACAGCATGTGATAAATTTTAATATACTTTTCCCATAAAAACAGAGAAAATAATAGGATCCTTGAAATAACCTTGAAATGCCTAACAAACTAACTGAAAAGATATGTTGATTTTTAAAAAACTTATTCTCAGGAGCATTAGAAAATAAGTGCTTGTGTAACAAGATTCACAAAAGCATCGAGTAGCAGTGCTAAACAATGTCAGAGATCCATGCAGAAGTCTACTTAAACTGACATCAAAGAAAATTTTCAGTATTTTTTTTACTTTAGGGACAGATTTGTAATTAATTTTTTTTTAGATCTCTTTTAAAAGTTGTTTTGGCAATGCTTTGATAAAGGGAAAGTGGAAGCTAAAGTCACCACACAGGTTCACAGGAAGTGAAAATAATTGTGAGGACTTCCTGTTTACTCACAGCAGGAAGTGAGACAACTCTAAGGAAACTGGTTTGCCCGAAAAGGAATAGGAGTAGGCAAACCTGGTCACATTTTTTTCTAAT
Source organism: Notiomystis cincta (assembly GCA_013398075.1). NCBI lineage: Eukaryota > Metazoa > Chordata > Aves > Passeriformes > Notiomystidae > Notiomystis > Notiomystis cincta. The sequence goes on from VZRX01012438.1 coordinate 66,675, forward strand.
CAGACGTGTTTACTGGTTAAAAAAAAAAAAATTAAATTTCTTTTTTTCTTCTGTTTTAGGGGTAGTGTTTTTTTTTTTTTTTGTTTTTTTGTTTTTTTTTTTTCTTTTTCATACACCCTAAATAATATTTTTTGATGGCTGTAGAAAGTATGGAACTGTCTAAGACTGGAAGTCAGCAGAGCTGCTAAAGGATTTGGGTTGAGGAAATCATAGGGACACTGTCTCAGAAATGATCTTTTTCCACTGAGACATTAGTGGATAACTTATGCTACATCTTTGTCTAAAAGGTGTAATAGCAATTTCTGGTAATTCTAACAAAACTGTTTGTATCTAAACCATATCTAAAATGATATTAAAGGCTTTAAGTTTCTATTGAAATGACTTAAAATTTAACAAATCAAAATAGCATTAAACTAGTGGTTTATTTCTCTTTTAAATACTTCTTCATTATGCATTCCACTGAATAAGCTTCATGATAAATATTTTTAATCAGATGTTTTACTTTAGAAATACCTATGTGGGCTCCTTTGATATTCAGTCATTGTTGATGTAGAGGGCAGCATGTGCTTCTGCATGTATTTTTCTTCATTTGATGAAGTGCTTTTTCAAACTCCAGCCATCTTAATGTTGTTGTTTCAGCACAATTTCCCTCACTTGTCTTCAGGCTGTGAAGGCCACACCAAAGCTGTTATTTCCCACATGAGCTGTGCTGTTGTAGGCTAGGGAGTCTTTAATTCCAGAGATCAGAAGGTGGGCAAGTATTAATTTTTTTCTCTTAATTCAGATGCCTCTATCCATTCATACACTGTTTGAGAAAGGTAAGCAGTACCTCCTAGAATGGAAAAAACCCAAGAGAATGAATTTCAATGGAGCATACTCCCCCACCCCCAGCCATCAGCTCCCATTCATTTCAGATGTCAAATGGCTGTAGGTGTTCATTCCTACAGGTTTATTGAGAACACCTTGTTGATATGGTCATGAGATGTAAAAGATGAAATTTTGGATGTCAAGTATTCTGTCTTATGTCTCATGCAAAAACTGCAGAAGAAAAGCAATTTTCCTGGCTTCAAGGCCTGGTTGATTTTTGTCAGATTTCTCTTTGTCAGACAGTCTCTTTTATAGTTCTATAGTTTACCACTTTAAAAGGGGGATTTTTCAATTCTTTATTTCCAGTTCACAATGCAAATATAGGTCATAGCACATCTTTACTTAAGTAAGCTCTTGTCTGCTAAAACTTAAACTCAGATTATATACAGTTATTATATATAACTGTAATTCCATCCTTTTTAACAGTGAAGCTTGTTTAGTTATCACAACCTTTGTGTCATCATAATTGCTTAGCGTAGAAATGGTTGCAGTTTGTGGCAGTATCAAGCCCTAATCACCATAAAGCCTGTCCTGTGGTATGTTTACAGACCTCCAAGGCCTACCCCTATTTATCTTTTTTTCCCCCTGCTATGTGTCTCAATTCTATTTTCTTAATTTTCTTCGGAATGAGTTGAATTTATGTTCTGTAGTCAAAAATTCCATGAAAATTGACAAAATGCCTTTCTGGGTTACCATTTCAGTCATGGTATTTTCTTCCCATGTTTTCAAAAGGTAACATGACCAGTCTTTTTGCAGAACTTTTTGGTGCTGTAGGAAAGAAATGTACAGTATATGGCACTTTAGGAAGAATGAGCACAGAGTAGTCTACAGACTGTGAAAAGTAATCTAGTGTTTCAGAAATAAACCCCTAACTTCCTCTTGTTAGGAAATCAGCCATTTAACAACTGGCTAAGGCCATAAAACTATGGAGTCAGCATGCTACCTTATGTCCTGTAGGGACTGGGAGCCTGCTCACAGTGCTCCTTGACAGAGACAAAAGGCATACAGGCAAGAGCCTAAACTAATTTTTCCATGAGCAGCAGTTATGGGGAAGTTTTCCTGTCCCTGAAAAGAGAGCGACAATGACCATACTTGATAATTCTTTCTGCAGTAGCAGTCAGGCCACAGTTATCCTCTCATCCTCTCTCATGTGTATACTCTGTGTAACACAGATTTAATTGGTCTTTATCTACTCAGTCAATGGGGTGCTCCCATGGTGTATCAGATTTGCCATGCTGAAGGGATGCAATAAAATTCTGCCATGTCCTGGCACAGAAAAATGCAACTTGTCTTGGCACAGAAAGAAATGAAACAGCCAACCACCCCAGAAAGGCATGGCAGCACTAATCTAATTCACGTGACTTACACTAAGTAGAGATCAAAATATTTGTATCCTAATGACTCAAATCAAGGTATTAAAGCTATTGCCTCAAATGAAAGCAATGAAAATGTATAGTTCCTCCAGTATCATGTCAGGTGAAGCAGAGAAAATGCATAGAAAGGCTTAGATAATTATAATATTTATGGCAAATGTAAATGGAGAAAGTGATGCAATGCTCAGTTTAAGTAGCATGATGTCATGTATAAAATAAAAACAACTGCTTTGTAAAAAATATCTTGACTACAGTAAACATCTGTAGGAATGGAGGAAGAGAAGAAAAAGAATTATACAAATGGGCCAGTTTCCAAAACAAAGGGGCCATACAGAGATTCACAGTCTTATTACCATTTCCCAGTAAATTAATCCCTAATTTGTCTGAATTAAGGCTGCTTCTTGTTCCACTTTTACTGGAAAAAAAAAGTGTAATTGGGATCTTTTTGAACATTAACTGGATGGCTTACTGAACATTCCATTCATTCTGTGGCTCCTTCTTTGAGGTTTCATCTTAATAAGTTGATTTTTCTGTCAGTAATTTGCATTTAAATTATGAAAAAATAATGAAGATTTTATCTGTATGTACTTAGATGAAAATTTTCCTGTAATAACAATGGGAAATATTTATTTTAAGTGAGTCAGTTTGGAACATGGATTTGTCTCATTGTTTGGAATAGTTCAGTAGTTCAAACACTGAAGTTTGTGGGTGTCTCTTAAAACAGGCAAACATTTTATCCTACACCTCAGATAAAGATCAAATAGGTTTAAATACCAGACTTGCAGTAAGCAGATATTTGCCCATATGTTCTGAGGTGAGTAAATTCCATACATTTTTTTTTATAAATAAGTTGGACTCTGCCTTTTTTGCAAAAGAGAATCACATGTCTAACTGATGTTTAGTAATATGTGTGAACTAGCTGAGTTTTCTGTTTTGTGTGACTTGAAGTGACAAACTGACCAGTAAGAAAGAGTACTTTGCTGAGCCTTATTTTAAAGTAATTACCCACAACTTCTCTGGGCAACCTGTTTTGTGTGTGTGTGTGTGTATACACATGACTGTTTTGCAATAAAGGATCCATGACATAATTTTTTCATGTGTATTATCTTCTTTATTTATGGGAAAATCTTTTCTTCTGTCAAGAAAAAAAATATATTCCCAATAGCACTCTTTTGAAAAGACCCAGTTTTCTGTATTTCCATTTATCCTGTCTCTAATTTTCAAACTGTTTAAGAGCAGGTACTTTCAGTGCTTTTTGCAATATGTAATATTTTTACAATACTTCTTACAAACTGCTGCCTCTTTGTGGAGGAAACAGTAGGTACTGCAATAAAGATAAACTTAACATCACAGAGAGTACAGTGCAGAGACCAAGGTGCACATTGTGAATTAAATGCCTTAAAAAGTAACCAAGGAGCATCAGCCCAAGGACTTGATTTCAGCTACAGCTGATGAACACGGCTCAGAGTACATTTAGCATGTCTTGAACTTAGACTACTGACTAAGCATCTAAATCTGTTAAAGTGAATCAGGTAAGCCCCTGGCAAATTTCCCCCGATGCTGAAGCAAGACCAGGTTTTAGATTTGAGTAGAGCTGTTTAAATTCTTCACCAAACAATAATGGTCTTTACATCTGACTGTGACTAGGGATCCGTTGCTGAAAGGAAGGTGTTACAAGGGCAAACATAATCCCTCATCAGAGAAGGCTAACTGGTGGAAATGCTGGGTGAAAGGGGAATGAGTTCTCCAGAGCCCTCCTCCAGTGGTGGAACAAGGTCAGTGAGAGCTTCTCAGTCTTTTTTCCTCAAGACAGAACTGTGGAAGGGGAATGGAAGCTTGGTACAATACTTTTTGTTATGATTGAGACATGAAAAATAGGAAAGTAAGGAGGCTGTAAGAATCACTTAAATTCATAAGAAATTGCAAATCTGAGAGAGAACCTTTTTCTAGAGAGTTGTAGTAACCACAGGAAAGAGGAGCTGCTGGAAACAGAGTGCAAAGGTCTGTTTTAGAGAGTCTGCTTCTTAAGTAGCAGGCTTTGACAGGATTTGAATATGGAAAAGATACTTCACTGAATAATTTAGCTGCTTTAACCACATGGATTGTGGCAGCATGCAAACATTTCCTAGTGCTGCAGTTACTCCAGGAAGGTTAAGAATAGGCTGTGGAATAGTTAACATGTAGCAGCCTCCATTGAGAAACAGAGGGAAAAAACTACATTAAATTTACTAATGGCTCGTTTTTTTAAATGGACTGAATATACCCTCAAGACTTCACTGATCCTGAAGGTTTACATGTCTTCTGTAATGACAGAACCATAGATTCTAAATGTTGGAACAGTCAACTGTTCAGGGCAGCCTAACACCTCCCTGAAGACACATTTTGGCTCATGTACAGCTCCTGGCATGTTAAGTGATCCTGGAGCTGGGAAAGAGGAATTGCTGAGAGTTTAAGTGGCAATAAACCTATCTGTGAACATCAAGGCTTGTCTTTGCATATACTAAAGAGTGATGTCTGTCTCCCAACTAACAGCTTCCTCTATGTATTGTTTTTCCAATTTGCAGTATCTTCTTTTTCATTAAATAATTTTAAATATGTATGTATAGAAGCACACATATATTCTCATAGTTATACTGCCATAGATTTGAATTAAAAGACACATGAAATAGATAGTTCAGATTTATATAATTAACTCAGGGATAAGCATTGCAATCCCAACACCATTCAAGAAGCCTGAATGTTTGAGAGGATCATATATGTGAATAAAGCACATAAAATCTTTTCAGACTTTGTTTCTGTAAATAGCAGCTATAGTAACCCCTGTCATTTAGTCTTCTGTGGAGCTTATTCCTGCTTTACTGTAATATTCTGCTGCCAATGAAAGCGATCTGAATAACATGATTGGCTTTTAAAACCTAACTTCTGCAGTTGTTTCCTACCAGCTGCCATTTCAGTCTTTGGATGCTCTTACCAGTGGCAAAAAGAAATTCTGAGATAACCATTAACAACCTCCACAACACCACTACAGTTAAATAACTATGGTGATTTGGTACTTCAGAACAGAGACTGCTTTCCCCAAACCATGATTTACAGTTTATTAATTGACAATACCTCAGACATGAAATCTTAAAACCAGAACTATTGATGTTTCACTTAACCCAGTATTGGCTTTTCATTGTTTCCATGGACCAACACTGACTGCTGACCACTGATTTTAAGGAGCTGTATGTTTGTGTCCTCCTCCCCAAATCTATAGAAACTATCAAGGTTATTTTGGCACAGTTCTGTCTATAAATACAAGGACTGTTATGCATTTCAAAATAATGATGTTTAATCTTTGGTGCAGGTTACTTTAATTTAGTCCTACATGTTGACAGTTATTCTGAAGCACACTGTTTTGATATTGCATTTCTTCTAGATATTGGGAGAGTTTGCTTTGACTTACTTAGAAGAAACCCTGAGGATGGTCAGCAGCCATGGCTGAACCATCACTTTCTGGAGTGATTGTCAAAATAAACAATTTAGGCTAGCATAGGTTATTGAAGTCAGATTGCAATATTCTATGCTAATTGAGAGTCCTAGATTATAAAATCTACATTTATTATACAGAAAGAAGTGTCAAGATAATTCTTACCATTCCCTCAGTCACATCTTCTGGTTAAGTAACGTAAAATAGTAAAGAAGCTTATAACTGCCAGTTTCTCTCTCTCTCAAACTTCACTTAAAAGTGGAATATCTTTAGGATGGAGAGTTGTTTTAAGACCTGGAACAATAGCTTGTGACTTTAATTTACTGCTCTAACAGATTTGTTGTTTCTTTGGTAAAAATTATGGTTAGCACTTTCTTGCACACTTTCTTAAATATTGTCAAGATTATGGAAAGCTCAGGTATCGTCATAAGAGGGGCAATGCAAGCATGTTAGCAACTTTAATCTCTTGCATCAATACTATGCCAATGAAGCAGAGATTTCTTTGAAGAGTCATCCAGTTCCAAATATTTTTATGATGGATGTAACATTTTTCTGACATGCACCACATAGCCATCAGTAAAAACAGGACAACAGTAAAGCTGTTCCACACCGAAATACATACCTCAACCTGAAGTTTTGCATGTTTTTCTCCACTGTTAGAATCTTCATGTGTATTTACCCAACCAAACAGGACTTTTGTGCCTAAAGAAGATGGTGCTTTTTTCAACTATTAACCCTTAATGGTAGGCTTTTTCTGGGTCTAAGGATGAGAAATAAGATTTACCTGCTGAAAGGCCTGGATTTGAGACATCTACTGCATACCATTATCCTTTTCTGCAGCTTCTCAGAGTCTGAGTTTGGTATACTTTATTATTCTTTTTTGTTTTCCTTGATAATTTTCATATATTAGGTAAGACATTATTAACTTTCCTCTACAGGTCACATTTCTCACATGCAGATTAGGAATCCATTTTAAACCTTCAAAGATATTTGAATACTCCCCTTTGACTATTTTGTAAGCTATTTTCCTGTACATTTCCAGTAAGTGACTTGCTGATGATCCAAAGTACTTATTCTCTGTGTTGGTAATCCAAGACACAAATTTCTTTTTCCAGAGAGATTCAACCTATATATGCTGAGTGCCCAATACAATTTCATATTTTTGTAAACTTACCAGCAGTATTGCCTTTTAAAAATAGCAACCGTATAATATTTAAAATCTTTAGGTTACTGTGTTTAATTTTCTCTTCTTTAGTCATGGAGCAGTGGCATTCCTCCAAAATATTGCTATTAAATTTTCAATAACCATGTCCAGAGTCTAAACTGCCACACTAGGGACTTTTTCTGGGGATACACTTCTCTTCCCTTTCCAGTCTGTCTAAATTATCAGAATGTAATGATGCCCACAAGTGCTGGACTGATTATGAAGAACATATTCCACACTCTTAGCAAACTCAATTTTAGTACCATACTAGTGAACTACAGTCATAGTACTTGCTGTTCTTTACTGTACTGTGTTTATAATTTCAGGAACATTGATCTGGTGCCAAGCCCAGTTGGGAACAATTGATTACTAACTCAGTAGCCATGGTGCTTAATTAAAATAAGATTTCCCTTTATACTTTTCTGATATATTTATGTCCACTGACAGTCTGACACACTGTTTCTTTACTCTCCAATCTTTCTAGGCATATCCATATGAAATCATCTTCCTATGGGCTCCAGAATCCCACAAGCCCTCATCTTTCCCTCTTATATTTCCAACAAAATTAGTAATGCTAATTTATTCAGTGTTTTATGTGTCAATGTTTTCTGCTTTGTGTCTGTTCACATGCTATTCTTCTGCATGGCATTTGGGATTATACTACTCTGTAACCCTCTATCTCAGTCACTGGTCCCAAATCTACCTTTCACAGAATTAACACATTTTTCAGTTATCCAGGATACCCTGCTCAAATCCAACCTTTATTATGGTAAACCAAACTGATTTAAATTGACTTATCTGCCTGTTTACAGGGAGCTGTAATTTTATACTGGTTTATTTTATTTGATCTGATTTTTGTTGCTGACAGACTTTCTTGGAACAGTATGTCAATTTTAGTTTTTCATTATACTGTTTCTGAATTCTACCTTCTCTTTTTTACCCATATTGTTGATAATTCCATTTTCTAGTTCTTTAAATAATTTAATATTTGGTCCTGTGAAAATGGATTTTTGCTGTAATTCCATGTCATTTCCTCTCAAATAATACTCAGACTTCTCTAAATATTCTTTCTTTAAGTAATATACGAGTTCTCCTATCCCTATGCAAAAATCTTTCAAGTATTCATTAGATTATACTTGTGAGCAACTAAACCTTCCTGGAGTAATTTACATCAGGTAAAAGAGAGTCTTAATAGTTCAGCTTCTCCTGTCAGGCCTGTTAAATGTTGCAAGTGTCAACTTTAAAAATAGCGGTATAGTAACTTGAGGTGTATAAAAACCCTCATGCCATTGCTTGCATGGGTAACTGTCTTGGCTGTCAAATTTCCAAAAAACAAATGAATCATGACTGCTTTCTCCTCTTTATCTCTTTCTTTCAGTTAAAATCCTGAATAAAATAGAGTATTTGTACAGACAAGAATAAACTGGACTATTTCAGCTGTAAGAGACCTACAATGATGATCTAGTCCAAATGCCTGAACAATTCAGGGCTGACCAAAACTTAAAGTATGCTGTTAAGGGTGTTGTCCAAATGCCTCTTACACACTGACAGGCTGAGGGCATTGACCACCTCTCTAGGAAGCCACTTCTGGGGCCTGACCATCCTCTCAGTAAGGAAATGTTTCCTGATATTCAGTCTAAACCTCTCCCAGTACAGCTTTGAACCACTTCCACATGTCCTATCACTGGATACCAAAACTGGAGATCAACATCTCCCTCTCCACTTCCCATCCTCAGGAAGCTGGAGAGAATAATGAGGTCACACCTCAGTCTGCATCTCTCCAAACTAGCCAAGCTCAAAATCCTCAGCTGCTCCTCTCAGGAAGGGCCTTCCAGCCCTCTCACCAGCTTTGCTGCCCTCTGGATGCACCCAAAGCCCTTCCACATCCTTCCTGAGCTGTGGGGCTCAGAACTGCACACAGTACCCAAGTTGAAGCTGCAGCAACACTGATCACAGCAGGATAATCACCTCCTCTGACGAGCTGGTAATGCTGTGTTTGATGCATTCCAGAATGGCTTGGTTGCCAAGGCACACACACTGCTGGCTCCTGGTGAGCATCCTGTCAACCTGCACCCCTTTCTGCAGGGCTGTTTCCAGCCACTCCTCTCTTGATTTATACTTGTGCCCAGTGTTACTCTGTTTTAGGTGCAGAATCCAGCATTTCAGCTCGTTAAATTTCATCCCGTTAATCACTACCCAATGCTCTAATCTATCTGGATCTGTCTGCAAGGCCTCTTGTTCCTCAAGAGAGTCAGCAGCACTTCCCAGATTGATATCATCAACCAACTTGCTAATGCTGTGTTCAACTCCTGCCTCCAGGCTGTTGGTAAGTTTATTGAACAGACCTGGCCCTAAAATTGAGCCCTGAGGAACACCACTGGTGAGCAGTCACCAGCCAGATGCAGCCCCATTCACTACAACACTTGGAGCTCTGCCTTCCAGCCAAGTGTTCACCCTGTGAGCCTCACAGTTGGACAACTTGTCCAGAGGGATATCGTGAAGACCTGTAGTTATCCCTTTAATGGAACCTTTAATATATGATTGCAGATTGGTCTTTCACAAATGCTTGTTCTGAATCGGTCAGCAATTCACACTGAGCCTAGTGGCCGGGGACTTGACCCCAAAAGGCCAAATTAAGGACGAGTAGTTTGCTGCAACCGTAGTTCAGACACTGAAAATGTAAATTAATTAGAAATTTCTCTCCAAATGGCATCTTCCTTTTCCTGCTTGCTATAAATCCATGTACTATAAAGGCCATGTTTAAAGGGGAAGGACTGAATCAGGCTTTGTGCTAGTTTCTGGAAAGACACCCAAGACTGGGGCAAAGTGACAGCAACAGTGACATCTGCAGAGCTAGTGCTGTCACTATCAGCAGCACAAATGTGTTCTTGCATCTTTTATGAGTTTAATTCATCAGAGGATAGAATGGAGCTTTTGACAAATTCTGTGCTACAATTACAAGTCTGTTGCTCAAAGAAAAGACTGTTTCTCAGCTGAGAAATCAGAGAATTTGGTCATCTGTAGGCTGAATTGCTGCAGTAATTTAACACAGAGGCAAGAAACATATAATCCAATTATGGGGAGTAATATCTAAATCACTCCTATTCCTTTTTATAATGGTTCGCTTTGGAATCCATTAGGACAAAAGGGTCTTTATGTATTTAAAATATTGATAAAGTGAAAAATTGGAGTGATCATACTTAGTTGCAAGTGAACAAAGTGCATTCATTTGTGTTACCTCTAAGTCCTGTCATTCTTCTGCAGAATATGTTGTCATGGTATCCGATGTGGCAATGTCAAAAAGTAGTCATAACAAACAGTGATGGTTAGTGACATGTGGCAGATTGCTTTTCCTGTTTGGTACCTAATGTGGGGTTGCATGGGCAAAGATAAAGACCTGTTTCAGATTCAGAGGTAACAGCATTCTGAGGCTAAACTCTGAAAAAGTGAGACCTAGCAATGATGAACATACATGACATAGAAGAAATGTTAGAGGGGATTTGGAGTATTTTTTTGAGAAATGAAGATGCTTTAACTTATTATTTAACCACTCCCCCATCTCAGCTTCTATAAACCAGGTTGAGATCTTTGAATTAATAACAGTTATTTAGTCAGATTGTACAAACCAAGATTCTGAGTCCCTCTCAATTAAGAAGGCCTTCAGATAAGACCTTTGTTGTGTTTGAGGTCAAAAGAAACCCCTTTGCAGCCTCTGACCAGAAACAGGCTGCTGCCCCAAGTTTGCCAACATGCAAAAGTACACTGATTCAATTCCAAATGTTACATTAAATTGGGTTAGTTAAGACTGTGATAAAGGAAATGTTTATCAGAGCCTCCCAGTCTTTTCCTGGCCTGAGACTCAAGACCAAATATTCTAGCCAATATTAAGGGTGTAGAATTGCTTTCATATGAATGACATGAATGGAGAGATTAGTTGTCTCGAAAGAATTATTTTTCTGTCCCAGACCTTTAGAAATGTTTTCTAGGGTGCTGGGAAATCAGTGGCTAGTCCAAAAGCAAGACAAAGGAACAGTTATAAATATCCCTCTCCTTCCAAATCCGGCAGAAAAGATGGCAAGATTAACATATATGTGGCTGCATAATTTTTTTCTGCTGTCAGTCACCCTTAATCCCTTCCTATCTTATGGAGGCAGGAAAACACAAGGATTTGAAGGACCAATTCAAAGGGCAGGATGGCAATCCATTTTGCTTAACTGTAAGACTGCAACTGTGAATAGAAAAAACATTCCAAAAATCTGCATATTGCATCATGACAATAGCAACCACCCCCTTGCCCAACTAACTCTTCCACTGCTGTTTTCATAAGAAAGATAATCTTTGCCTTGCATATAAAAATGTTTAGATGTTGTTGCCCCAATAACAAACTCAGATTTTAGCATAGTTACTTCCTTGAGGCTATCCTAATTTACATCAGAATCTTCCCCAAAACATGGAACTTTTTCTTATATAGTTTTAGCCATCAGCCCTTCTCTTCTCTTAACTTCCCTCTCTAGTCAGACAGACATCTTCAGAGAGCAAATCAGAGAGCTCCTTCAGATAGCAATTTGACCTGTTGTGCTCTGTAAACTGCATACAGAGACACGAATTTTAATTTGGGCAGGGTGAAATCAACATCGTTGTGTCTTCTGTTTAGCATGTAATAAGCAAATAATGGATCTGGGTACTATCCAATAAAAGCTGAAAGTTTAATTTTTCTAAAACTTCTCCCATATATCTTCAATTATGGATTATGTTACAGATGAGGGGAAAGGACCAAGTCATATACACATAAACAGGCTGCATGTCTCCAACCATATCCACAATCATAGCTCTGAATATAATCCTTGCCAACAAACAACGTCTGTCTGTGAAAGGCATTTTAGAATTTCTGAAGTAAATGGTCAATTCATAAAAGAACAATGTGATGGATTTTGTCCATGTACCCTAGATAAAAAAGGAACAACAGCTACTTAAAATGTTTTGCATTTATCAGTTTTAGGAAGAAAAAAAAAGAATTTGGAATTACTGTCCAATCCCAAGGGATACTTATTCTGTGTTTAGTATGACCCTAATTATAATTATAATGTAATGAAGAAATGTTCCCTCTCTTCCTGTAGCTGTACAGTGGCAATCTGCAGAAAATTGCCTTCAGCTGTAGATATATGAATATATGTTTTCTAACAGTGAGATGTGTTCTGTGTTCTTGAAGTAGCACTTAATTTTTTAAGGAATCACCTCATGAGCTGCAATTAAGAAAGGAGAATCTGTCATGTTATTAAAAAAGTACCAAGTAGCCCAAAGTCAAAACTAGGTGGCAGCTTAATGTAATATAGCTGAATAAAAAAAACCAAACAAAAAAACCTCCACCAAATACAAGATGGTTAATAGTGTGACCTTATTCCAAAGTAAAATATATAGCAAACTTGCATACACCGGTGCAGCAGTTGCAAGTCTGACTAACAATGCTTAAATATTTCCCTTGCTAGAAATATTTCCATGTATTAATCATTTCTAGAAACTTCCATTTGCCCCAGTTGCATTTTCTGATTCATAGGGGTTTTTATTGCACAAATTTCACAGAAGACTTCAGCTTTTTTTTTTCTTGTATTTAGTCATGACTAGTAAAGAAAGTTCCTTCCCATAATAATATACTTTAAGATGTGTTACAGTGCTAGCACCAACGCAGTAGGTAGTAAACAAGATGAAATTTGGCAAGGTAGGAGCTCTGTGCCCCCAAACATCATTTTGATACCTTTGGTTTGCCTTTCTGTATATTGAAAACATCACACAATTCCATAAGAGAATTTGAAAAAAGAACCCCAACCAAACAACCCAGAGCCATGCAATTATATTAGTTCTTACTTTTGAAGCAGTGCTTTGTAGTTACAACCTTATAAAAGACTAGCTGCTCAGTCTGATGAGATATAACAAGTATAAAAATGAAGGCATGCTCCTCAATTAAGATATTTTTTCAAATGTCTGAGAATATGTTTTTCTCCTTCTGGTTATTTGTGTTCTAGCAAAGAACATGAGGTCAGTTTTCATTCAGGTAACAAGCTCATTTTCTTTGGACTAAAAAAATTCAGGACACAATTGAATATAAGCATATAGCATATGAAGTCCCTCTTTTTGGACAGCAGGATGGAAGAGTATTGCAGATGTTTCCTCGCTCATTACCAGAAGCCTTGTTGTCACAATCCCAGTGAAAGGAACCTGGCAAGCAGGGAAAAATCATTACCCAGTCTATCTTCCTGTCTCTGAAATATAGCAATATTTATTGATTCTCAGGAAGAAATAAAGGCCATGTATAAGCAGGAGTAGCAGATGAAATCAGTAGACTATTGTCACTGAAGAATAAAAAGTGGAAAGCAGTATGTTGGCACAAGGCCAGCATAGCTGACTGAAGAGCAGAAGACATGTTTCCAGGCAGAAGAACAGGGAAGAGAGATTACAAATTTTGCCCTTCTGTTTCAGCCACATTCATATGTCTAAGTCTGATGTTCCCTTGTCATTGTGCTTGGGGTATTTGCATGCCAGTATTTGTTATACAATATTCTTTGACTTCAGCCGTGCAAATGACAACTGGAATGCACCAAAGGCCAGCAGATTGGCTTAGGGTACACACACTGGCTGAGCATGCTGTCAGACAGCCCCAAAATTTACCCCTTGTAAACTGACAACCAAGTGAAAGGTGTACAGTGCAGGTTTCTGAGGAGGTGAGGACCTTTCATAGCGCAGTCACTGGGGGCTTGTTAGCTCCACTCCTACCTTTGCTGCCTACTTTCATTCCTTAGGGCTCCAGTTAGGGAGTTGTTGGTGGATTCTGTAATTTCACAGAATCACACAATGGGCCAGGCTGGAAGGGTACACATCTGGTCCAGCCTTCCTGTTGAAGCAGTGCTGTCCTAGAGCACATGGCAGAGAATTGTGTTTGGACTGTTCTTGAATATCTCCAGGGAGGGAGGTTCCACAACCTCTCTGGACAATCTGTTCCAGTGCTTGGTCACCAGCACAGTATAGAAGTTTTTCCTCATATTCCCATAGAACTTCCTGTGCACCAGTTTCTGCCCATTGCCTCTTGTCCTATTGCTTGGCACCACCAAGGAGAGCCTGGATCCATCCTCTTGGCACCCTCCCTTCAGATACTGACAGATACGGGGAAGATTCCCTTTCAGGCATCTTTTCCTGAGGCTGAAGAGGCCCATCTTCCTCAGCCTTTCCTCATAAGAGAGATGTTCCTGGCCTTAAATAATCTTTGTAGCCTTCTACTGGACCCACTGCAGGAGCTCCATCCTCCTCTTATCCTGAGGAGCCCAGAACTGACACAGCACTCCTGATGTGGCCTCACCAGGGCTGAGGAGAGGGACAGGATCACCTCCCTCAATCTGCTGGCAATGCCCTTCCTGATGCAGCCCAGGACACCATTGGCCTTCTTGGGCACCAGGGCACAGCTGGCTCATGGACAGATGTTGTCCACCAGGACCCCCAGGGCCTTCTCTGCAGAGCTGCTTTCCAGCAGGTCAGCCCCAGCCTGTGATGGTGCCTGGGGTTGTTCTTCACCAGGTACAGGACCCTGCCTTTTCTGAACTTCAGATAGTTCTTCTCTGCCCCTCTCTCCAAACAGTCGAGGTTCTTCTGAAGGCCTGGANAACTCATGTGCTAAGGTCTGTGCCACAGTTGAAACTCAGGCACTGTAGAAGACATTATTGCACATATATATATATAAACATATATATATATATATATGTATGTATGTCCATGATCACAAGGAAACTGTCTGGTTTTTTCTTGCCAGCAGGATACTGTGTTTAGGTTGCCTAATCTACCATTAAGAATTTTTTTTTGCTGGATTAAGTACTAGCTTTTTGCTTGGAAGTATAATGCTCTGCTTTCGAAGGCTGTATGTTATCGGCATACAGGAAAAGATCTCAGTTAAGTCTCTTTCCTCCACTGCTGCCTGTTTGTGATCAGTTTAAGATAAGTCTTAGCCTCCTGCTGCTGTCTCAGTTCCCCCTGTGTGCAGCAGGGACATCTCCCTGCTGCTGCTGCTGTGCAGGCAGCGTAGTGTGCACGTGGGATGGTGTGCTGACTCAGAGAGAAGGTGCCCAAGAAAGTCTCCCTGCATCTGCAAGCCTGGTGCTGTGGGGGAGCCAGCCAGTACAGGGAGAAAATTAAACTGGAACTTCATCAGCAAAAGGGAACGTGATCTCCAGTAGTGGCAAATGGAGCTGTGGTAAGTGCCCTGAGCGAGTCAAGGCTCCCTTTTGATGGCAATGTTATATGAGACCAAGTTTATAATGGTGATCTGTATCGAGTCAGGATGTGTGACCTCATTTGTTNTTTTCCTGAGGCTGAAGAGGCCCATCTTCCTCAGCCTTTCCTCATAAGAGAGATGTTCCTGGCCTTAAATAATCTTTGTAGCCTTCTACTGGACCCACTGCAGGAGCTCCATCCTCCTCTTATCCTGAGGAGCCCAGAACTGACACAGCACTCCTGATGTGGCCTCACCAGGGCTGAGGAGAGGGACAGGATCACCTCCCTCAATCTGCTGGCAATGCCCTTCCTGATGCAGCCCAGGACACCATTGGCCTTCTTGGGCACCAGGGCACAGCTGGCTCATGGACAGATGTTGTCCACCAGGACCCCCAGGGCCTTCTCTGCAGAGCTGCTTTCCAGCAGGTCAGCCCCAGCCTGTGATGGTGCCTGGGGTTGTTCTTCACCAGGTACAGGACCCTGCCTTTTCTGAACTTCAGATAGTTCTTCTCTGCCCCTCTCTCCAAACAGTCGAGGTTCTTCTGAAGGCCTGGACAGCACTCTGGGGTAATTTAACCCCTTTCTTTCCAGTCAAGAGCAGCTGGGCTATTAAAGCCTGCACTCTGATCTCCAGAAATGAGGAAAAGTGATTTGCTCTTGGTGATGGATCATGAACTAGAATCACAGTAATAAGTGCACTAAAGTTGCCATGAATGTTCTGTGCTTCTGGCGGGCCAAAATCTGGTGAGAGCTCAGGGACATCAGTAATGTAAAAAGAAAATAATAACACAATTCTCTAAGTTATGTAATTTGTCTGTATTTTAACTTTTCTGTAAGGAAGAGTAAATAAAACAGAACTCATGTGCTAAGGTCTGTGCCACAGTTGAAACTCAGGCACTGTAGAAGACATTATTGCACATATATATATATAAACATATATATATATATATATGTATGTATGTCCATGATCACAAGGAAACTGTCTGGTCTTTTCTTGCCAGCAGGATACTGTGTTTAGGTTGCCTAATCTACCATTAAGAATTTTTTTTTGCTGGATTAAGTACTAGCTTTTTGCTTGGAAGTATAATGCTCTGCTTTCGAAGGCTGTATGTTATCGGCATACAGGAAAAGATCTCAGTTAAGTCTCTTTCCTCCACTGCTGCCTGTTTGTGATCAGTTTAAGATAAGTCTTAGCCTCCTGCTGCTGTCTCAGTTCCCCCTGTGTGCAGCAGGGACATCTCCCTGCTGCTGCTGCTGTGCAGGCAGCGTAGTGTGCACGTGGGATGGTGTGCTGACTCAGAGAGAAGGTGCCCAAGAAAGTCTCCCTGCATCTGCAAGCCTGGTGCTGTGGGGGAGCCAGCCAGTACAGGGAGAAAATTAAACTGGAACTTCATCAGCAAAAGGGAACGTGATCTCCAGTAGTGGCAAATGGAGCTGTGGTAAGTGCCCTGAGCGAGTCAAGGCTCCCTTTTGATGGCAATGTTATATGAGACCAAGTTTATAATGGTGATCTGTATCGAGTCAGGATGTGTGACCTCATTTGTTTGATGTGGGCTCTCAACTATAATCTATACCTTCATTATCTCAAGTGCAGGATAACTGTAACCCACTCTGGCTGTCAAGTCACAACTAAAAACTACTGTGAACTGAAGGTGACTTGAAATGCAGCCGTGCAATTATTAAGTAATGTGTCATGCAAGGAGCACAGTGCATTATACCAATTGCTTTGGAAGTGCACTTGTCGCCAGCAAGAACAGAGGTGAAATTCATACCCTCTGTTTTGACCTTTGTCTCCTGAACTGGCTCAGGACCAGCCTACCTGAAGGGGCTTTCAATTCTCCCTGCTGTGTGTTACAGTTGTGATTACAGGTACTGGAGCTTCAGGCCAGAGCTGGTCTCAGTAGGTCTGAGAAGTGAACTGTGTATTTTGTAGCACTTATTTTGATTTTTTTTCAATTTTTTTTCCAATTTTTTTTTCTTCTAAGAGGCTATTCTTTGTAAGCACAGGGAAGAGTATTATCATGATCCATGCATTTAAGCAGGCTGGATGATTATATTCATCTGATTTGACTTTCTGCATGGCAATGTTCCTTCTCCTTTCCTGCAGAATTCTTATACGATGTACATACATGCACATGTATATGGTAACACCAGAATATGTATTTTACAGTTTCATCCAGCCTCAAAACAAGAACTTCAAGTGATTTAGAATTTCCTGTGCCCTATGATAAGCTGTTCAAATTACTACTTTTTACTCTGACACCTGTATGGGGTTGTTTTCTCAATGCTTTATGAACAGTTGTGTTGCCTACTTTAAATTTACTTTTAAATGTAAAATTTACTTTTAATTTTGTGAAGGGTATAGGATTTTCTAAAAATGGAACTTCACTCAACTACCAAAACCTAGATGAATAAAATATCTGAGGTTGTGTTGTTCAAATGATTTTGTGGATTCAGTTTGATCGTTGTGACTGGTTTTACTTTCATAGTTCTGTTGGTCTTTATGTTTCCCAAAGCTATTATAAATATTTCAGTCACACTGTGAAATGAAGTTTTATTTTGAAAAAACCCTTGTTATATAGCTTAAGTATTTATAAAATCTTATGTAAGGAACTGTGTCTATTACTCCTTAAATGGATCAGAAGTAAAAATGATGACATGAAAGGAATTATGATCCTTTGGAGCATTAAAAATGACTCCACTAGGTGGAGAACTTGCATCAAGTATGCAACTAAAAATGTTGGCGCTAACTGAAATCATAGTGGTGCTGCAAAAATTGAACTCCTCAAAACAGAGCACTTTATGTATCATATTTCCCGTCTATCATTTCTGGGGAAGAGCACTTCTAAATTTGGGGCATAGAAATTCTGTGGGGTTGTAGAACACTATATAAATTTATGTTTAAAAATTAATTAAAAGGATGAACATATATTTCTTGATACATTAGCTGAAGAAGTTGCTGTCCGTAGTTATCAACTTCTCTGTGAAATGTACTCATTTAGAACATTTTTCTTCATCATCCAGCTCATTCTTACGAGTTGCTGATAATGCAGACTGTCCAGAGGTAGAAAGAATGAAAAAATTTGGCCCAAACCAGATATTTAATTGTTAAAAGTCCTATTTAACTGGATCCCAGCTAAAATTAAACTAAGGAAATATTATATTTTATTACTTTCCCTGGTTGTGTCAACATGAGCAAGATTAAGATCCTCAGAACTAGGAAGAGGACAAATGCTGACAAAAGGGAATATTTTAATGTGTATTTTTGTGTTGGTTATAGGCCCCATCCAGAATTAGGACTTTGAAATTTTTGCAGATTCAGAATTCTGTAGCATTGCAGTAGGTCCTGTATGGCTGGGAGGAAAATAAAGGCTAAAGGGTACAGTTTTTCTTAATCTGCTGGGACTAATCTGCAGAGACAAATCTGCTGGGAGTTTGCAATCTGCACATTTGTCTGCTGAAAACAATTAAAAAGTGATATATGATTTGTGTGGGAGTCAGAATATAAAGCTTCTAGGACCCACATGTTCAGAAGGGGACAATTTTGAAAGGGTCATTGCTTGTTTGGGTATGCAAACCAACACCAGGCTTCAAGGTAGATTTTCAGCTGGGCTTTGGGAGTGTAAGGGAGAATTGCAGGGATTTTTTTGTTTTCTCAGGGGGGTGAAGAATCAAGCAGACTGCAGAAAACGGTAAATGCTCTATATCCTTCTTTACTGTTTACATATGTTTAATTAATACAAGTATTATAACTGGGATTTGGGAATTCAAGTTTTCAGGATATTTGTTCATGTCTTTATGTTGGTGGTCTGACAGAGTTATGAAGAGAGCAGCTGATGGCAGGGTAGGAAATTGGATGTACTCTTTCATTATGCCCCAAGAGTTGCAAATAATGAACATCAGACATAGAGTTTGGAATTGGGTTTTCAAGACTCCAGTTGATTCTCTGTGGCTTGCAAAGTTCAGAAGGCAAGATAACAGCTGCTGGTAAAGGCAGATATGTCATTTGTAGTCTGAATGTGTACTAGGTTATAACTAAGATTAGGGCTAGTGATGGTATAAGGTTAAGGCTCTAACTTGCTTTAAATTTAGGGCTGAGATTACATTTCAGGATAAGAAGTGTTCTCTCCTATTGACACATTCCTTCTTAAAAACACAGATCTTTGCTGCATCCTCTTATTGCTGAAGAGTTGGAAATGGGAAGCTTTGGAAGTGATGAATGTTCTGTGTCATCTTGTAGACGTGAGATTTGCACCAATGCCATGGCTAGGGTAGTGTTAGGAATGGGGAATCCAAACTCTATTGTTCTCAATTTATGGGTGGATATTCCAGGGACTAGGGAAACAGAAAGATGATATGTTTCTCTACAGAAATATGCTTTTCTTTCACTTTCATTGATGTGAGTGCTGTTGGTGTTGATATTAATATTAGGATTGGAATTAGATTTTAGGTTTTGTGTTTAGTACTGAAAGAGAATTTTTTTCATTCTAGAGGGCATAGATAAATAGAAATAGAGAAAACAGTTGCTTAGGTCAGTGCTTTATGTTCTCATTTACTTCTGGCGTTCCTTCAATTCATTCATATAATTAAATTTTGCATTGGGATTTGCACTTTGTATGATTTACGAAGACAGACAGAATTCATATTTATTTATAGTAATAATTAGTATAAAATAATAGCTTTCAAAAATTATTATGTAATATAGAGGAGAGCAATAGAAAGGACTCCAGCTAATAATTAGGTTTAGGTTCAGAGTTGGAAGTAAATTTAGAGCTTAGAAGTCTAAGGCTTCAAAACTACAGTATATTTTCCTCTTATGTTTACTTGTGTCTACTTGAGTTTAGGAAGGGCAATTTCTTAAAGATATTACTGGCATTAGAGGCCATATCTAATTAAACATAATTAAGATTGAATGTAGGGCTGGAGTTATCATTTGGAAACTCAATAGTTGAAGATCTACGTTTGTTATGTGCTTTTGTGGGGCTTTTCGGGGTGGAAAGAGAGAATAGGTCATTAGGGGGAACACATTAATTTCTTCCCACTCATGAAAGGGATTTCCTGCTAGGAATCAGCCCATGTCTGCTCCTGGCTGGGGTGGTGGAATGGGATGGGACAGCCTGCTGGTCTCTGCCCTTCCTCCCCAGGGGTGTCCCGGGATTTTGCCAGCCTGTTCAAGGGCTGCAAGAATTGGTCTGAGAGAGAAGATGTGTGACAGTGGTAGTGAAGACTGCTTAGGTTTTCTCACAGAGTATGAATTTGCATTGTGGGTATGATGAAGGCTCTCATTAATGTTGGGGAACATGAAGGGATTCTCACACTCTCTGTCTTGCCTATTCCTGGTTTCCATTTCTAGCCCTCATTTTCCTTGATGAGCCATCATGCCTGCCTCCATTCAGAAGATGGTAATTATTTCACCCAAATTTAAATCCAAGCT
Source organism: Notiomystis cincta (assembly GCA_013398075.1). NCBI lineage: Eukaryota > Metazoa > Chordata > Aves > Passeriformes > Notiomystidae > Notiomystis > Notiomystis cincta. Next base: position 87,275 of record VZRX01012438.1, read on the forward strand.
CAGTTGATAATTTCCTTTAGGGTATCTCCCAGGAAGTTTGGCAGGGGCTTGCACTGAGTCTGCCTTTGTCTGCCAGGACATGTGTCCAATACCTGCTCGTGTAAAAAAATCCCATTGGCTTGTTCTGTAGGACACACTGCATAGCACTGGTGTTATACTGGTGGCCAGTGAGAAGGACACTTTGAACTGAAAAAACCCCCAAATACAGTAATTAGGTTCATGTGTTGAGTGGCAGCACTCATTGGAAGATGCAGGCTAAACAGTGATAAAGGTAATAGGCAAAGAAAGGTGGACAAAAAGTTGGTTTGCTCAGACTGTGCTGGTAGTCAGAGATTTCCTGCTGGTGGATCCACAATGCTGCTGCAGAGAGAGCAAAGGGTGCTGACCAAAGGCTTCACTTTTGTTAGAAGAAACTAAAACTGTGTAGAAGAAATGAAAACTGTGTAGATCAACAGGACTGATACAAACATAGACCTTGATGCATGTGCTGGACAGTGGTGTGACAGCCTTTTCCTCACCTGATCTGCAATTCTCACAATATAAAAGATATTGCAAAAGTTAGAGAGGGTGGCATCTGTCCTTTGTCATGTATATGAATGGATATCTCCAGCCATTCAGTTCTGGTTTTAGTTTGTTGCAGTCTTTAGTGACTTGTATTATTTTCAGTAATTGTTTTCTCTCTTCTCCTTGTACAAGTTGAAAAATATTAACAGATTTTTACAGACAGAATATGTCTGGTTTGTTGTTACAAACAACTGTTTTGAGGTATGTGTTTGTCTTTTCTCCCAAGTAACAAATGAGGACAAGAGGAAATGGCCTCAAATTGTGCCTGAGGAGATGTAGATTGGCTATTAGGCAAAATTTCTTCACTGAAATTGTTGTCAAGCACTGGAACAGGCTGCCCAGGGAAGTGGCTGAGTCATCATCCCTGGAGGTATTTACAAGATACGTAAAGATGTAGATTTACAAGGTGTGGCATTTAGGGATGTGGTCTAGTGGTGGACTTGGAAGTACTGGGTTATCAGTTGGATTAAGTTATCCTAAAAGTCTTTTCCAAACTAAATTATTCTATGATTTCATGGCATTCACAGGAGACTGTGAATTCTTCTTCAGTTCTGAAGGCCACTGAGCTGGCTGTCACAAAGGCAGGACACAAAAAGACCTCTTTTCAAGCTACAGAAAACAAATGGAATATTTTATACTTTTTAAAATTTCCATTTTACCTGGTTGAATCACTTTGAATTTCCTGCTAATAAACCCAAAGGATTCAGATTTCTAAGGAAAGCTGACTTTGAATATAAAAGTATTTCTGTTCTTTTGAGGAGGGAGATGTGTGTCATCACTAGAGGAAAAAGATCTAGTTCAACCCATCATTGTATCTGGTAAGTGCAGATTGCTTCTCAGAAACCTAAATCACAGCAACTCTTCTGACTTCTGCATTGTACCAGTTTTGCACCTTCTGGTTTGGTGATAATGAAATACAGACTTTCAGCCTTTCCTTTTTGCTTTCTGGAAAAAACATATCCTGTTTGTTTTCATAAGTGCTTGAAAGTGTTCAGAAGTGTTTAAATGAGGCACATGTCAGCATACCAAATTAACATGGTAGCCATAAGGAGTGCTATTGTATTTATATCTTGCAAATAATCTCCACCCCCTTATTTGCTTTTTGAAAGAATAGTCTGTCCAAAGTTATCATTTAGTGAAATAGTAGCTGACAATTGATTTTTGGTTTTTTAAGATGCAGAATTTAAAAGGATTATTTGGTCAGGAGAGCAAAATATCGTCTAATTTCAACACAGGTAGGGAGGGCTTGATGATGTATTTGCTATGTTGAGAGTATTTCAGTCCATGTTTGTGGTGTCTGCTTGTGAGAATGTTTTAGCCCTGTTCCATGTCACAGAATCATAGAGTTTTGGAACAGTTTGGGTTGGAAGGAACCTTAAATGTCATCTAGTTCTAACCCCTAGCCATGGACAGGGACACCTTCCACTAGACCAGATTGCTCAGACCCCATCCAACCTGGCCTTGAACACTTCCAGGGATGGTGCATCCACAGCTTCTCTGGGAAGCCTGTTCCAGTGCCTTGCCACCCTCACAGTAAACAATTTCTTCCTAATGTCTAATCTAAATGAACCCTCTTTCAGTTTAAAGCCATTCCTCCCTGTCCTTTCTCTACATGCCCCTGTAAAACATCCCTCTCTTGACTATCCTTCACTGTAAATTTTGCTCTGCCAGCTCTTATAACCACCAAAACAACCCGTGTGTGCCAGTACAGTAAGGCTACAGGAGACTGACATACTCTCAAATATTGTGTGATGGATAGAGAACAGAAAATAATTTACCTAGGTTGTACTTCAAAGCAAGAGAAGTGAGAGCCAGGCAGAGAAAAAAACCCTCTTGTTTCCAGATCTTTGTATGGAAACATTCCAGATCACTGGCTACTCTGAGTGATTGTTTTCCACTTAATTAAGGTAGAAACAAGAGATCAGGAGCCAAGATGTCCATAGTCAGAGATAAAATCATGGGACATGAAGTTCAGGTGTGATGATGGAGATTTTTTTTAAAAACTGTGACATCCTTAGAAAAATCTAAAACTCTCAAGAGCGAAGGTTGGGAACTCTGTCCTTTCAGCAACACCCATAAACAACATGATGAAATGTGTAAGAAAACTCACTATCTTCTGGAAAGGGCAAACTTTATTTTGTGTTCAGAAGACAGCAGTAAGCAACTTTTACTCTAACCTGTCAATTCAAGTGTTTTCAAGCTGACATTTTTTGCTTATTTTGCAGTTGCTTAGGACAATCTGAATGAATTATCCTTTTTAAGGGAAATACTGATTTTCAGTCCTAAAGTGCTTCATCAGCTCCATGTTTTCATGAATGCAAGAACATTTATGCAAGTTCCAGAAGTATTACTTCCCCAGGAAAAAATTTTATTCGTCCAGTTTCACAGGGGCATTATTATATACCATTTAATCAGTAGTATTAGTAATCTAGAGCTGCTGACTGACTGGGAGGAATTCTGATTCCTCTTGCCCTCTGTGCCTGTATTCTCCATCAGTTAAAGAATTTTCAGGGACCATCTTTTCAGTGTGGAGAAATCAACCATTAAGCAATTGTAATGTACATATGGAGAGTGAGGTGTGCAAGAGTGGGGTCTATGGGAGCACACAATCACAATTAGAAATCTCAAGTGAGCATGAGCCTTATGCCCTAAAAAAGCTAAGTCTCTCTATCTCCTTCCTGACAAAATTAGATGTCCTTTCTCAGAAATCCCTAAAGCAGGAGATCAACAGATCCAATCCAATTTTTTTTCAGTTTTGTGAAACATTTGCTGTCATATTCAGACTCATTCTTCTGTCTTTGTAGGTGGCAGTGCAGGGAGAGTTGAGTGCGGGTTTTATAAATTCTTCTGGTGATGCTTTTGCATCCTTTGTGAAATAATTGATGGACTTAGACATTTTAAATCTCTACAGTCTCTGTACTCCTCTAGAATTGCTGTATGTAGTGTGAGGCAGTTTAATAGGACTAATTGGGATAACTTCCCTCTAGGTTATTTGAGACACAGTGAGAATATACTCCCTTGGGAAGTGGGTGAGGTAGTTCAAGTCCTCCTGAGAGTTAACCTTGACTGTCATAGACATATGAGGACAATAAAAGCTAAGGACAAAAGATACAGTACTTTTTTTTTTTTCTTAAATTTTTAGAAGAAATAGTTCAGAGTTTTTTTCTCTAAGAACACCAATCATGTATGGCCTCACAGAAGAGAAAGAAATGGTGCTTCTGTCATCTGTGAATTCCTTTTGAGGACATAAGTATTCTGGGTGTGCTCCAGACAGAAATTTTATTTTATTTTTTTAGATAGGTGTAAACTTTAGACTTTTCTGGAATGAGAATCTGTTGAAAAGCTCCAGGTAGGTGACTTCTGGATTCATTGTGTAGATCCTGGGCTAGATTTTTGTGAATCTAGCCTTACATTCCCATCCTTGCCCTCAAGCTTCTGATGGCTGACTGAGAAAAGCCCTAAAGAGTGAGAACACTCCCTTGCCATAATTGCCGGGTGAAATCCAAACAAATGTCACAGCACCCGTTGACTTCAGGTCGTGCCAGAAATTCACATGTGGTTTTGGTTTTATTGTGTGTCTTTCTCCTTTGTTCATGAGCATTGGCAGTGAACCCAACATAATGAGACTTACAGAGCTTCCCTGGACAAAATTATTAAAAAGGAAAAAGGAAGCTGTGTAATGTATCTAATAATAACTGAATGATAGAAAACTGTTCACATGGTTGTCTTTGCCAGCAGGGAATGCATTTAGTGACTAAATGGGAGGGAGGACTTTCAATCTTATATTCCTATGAAATATGCAAAGCACTGAGCAACAAAGGATGACAGAAAATATACATAGGTCAAGCCAAACAACAAAAGTGACCTTTCCTTAAAAACATTTTTAAATACTTAACTACAATTCCAAGTTAACACTTGGTAAGCAATTAATGAGTTAGCAATCTGACTTCTTTCTCAGCCATTTCAAATCACTCTGCATTTATACACAAAACCCATGTCACAATAAAAAACATAAATCAGACGGTTTTATAGCCTAAGAATATTGTATTTAGCCGAACTCAATTTAAACATTTTTTCATCCTTTTGTCTGCAAAAAATTTTGTGTTGCTTGATCAGAAAAAAACCCATTTGTGCTATTACTCAGTTTTGTTCTCACTCCTTCAAATATTTCAAAATTAAGGGTTGTGACTGCTATTATTGATATTTTGTATTTTCTACTTGTTCTTTTTCAGACTCTGGTGCCAAGATTTATGTTCTTCCTTGTCATTATGTTTTTTACAATATGTCCTTGTTTTGTAATTAAATGTCTATTAGTAAATATCATTACTAAAATGTAACTGTTATGACCAAATTGTTCCTGCCAGTTAGGACACAGATCATATAGCAAAAATTCTAGTGCCTACATGTCTCAGGGGGTATTTTAAACTATAATTTTACTCCAAATTAAATTATTATTAATTGATTGTAGATTAACTCAATTAGTTCAATTGTTGTACATATGGTCTGCATTTTTGTTTGCCTAAAGGCACTTCTGTGCTTTTAAACCCAAATTAGTTGTTTTGAGCAAATGTTTGTGTAATGTCCAAAGTGTTCTTCATAACAGTGTTAACAAGAAAGTAATTGATTTACAAATTACCCTAAAATCTGTCTACTTTGGATAGTTCTCTGAGTTTATAATGCAGAATATTATGAATGAGGTCTTTTATTAGAGGCTGTCTTGACTATGGAGTTGGACTCTGTTATGTATTCTTTTTCCCTTGCTTATTCCCTCACTTAATAATACACATGTAGGAAATACTTACAGAAAAGGAATTTCAGTCTGTGCTGATTGGTTGATGGATTTGGTTATGTGCACTGGTCCTATCCTTATGGAATAGATATGCTTGCTTATAAAATTGGCTTAAGAACATTTTTACTTTTCGTTTGTTTCTTTGTTTTGAGGGAACTCATATCTTCAACAACACTACTAAATCTCTCTTTATTTTCTTCCCTCCATTGCTTTTAGTTGAATGCTCATGCCTCTCTAGTTTTGCTAGAGAAATGTTTCCTCAAGTCACACTTAACTTGCATGCGACTTACATTTAACATTTCCTTTTTCTCTGCAATTGCAAATATTTTGGTTAGATGTGTTGAAATCACCATCTACTGCAAAGCACTCAATTTTATCCATGTGCTGGCAGGCACTACTTTGGAATCCCATGTATTGTCCTTCTCCAGTGTCATTTCAGCCATGAGCAGGGCTTTCCTGAGGTCAGGAGAGGAAAAGGGTGTGCCTCTAGAGACCTTTCTGCCTTCCTGCAGAGGTCACCTCCTGTAAGGTGATAAGAGCTTCTGGCCCTTGCTATTGTTACTCAGGACAGTGCTGATTCTGAGCAGAAAAGTGCCTTGGCAAGACACAGGATGTGATGGCCTTTGTGCTGCTCCCCCTGCCCGGAGCCACTGAGTGCCAAAGCCTCTTCTCAGCACATGCTGGCATCTTTTGCACAGACACAATTATATGTAAATATCTGGGACTCAGTTTCAGGAATTGGATTCCAAACTGCTGCTAAAACCTTGCATGCTGAAATGTTAGTATTTCATAATTAAGAATATTACACAGAAATTATGTTTTTATGTTATGTGTAGTTTTCCCCATTCATCAAATTTGAGATTGTATTTCACATTATTGTTTGGATGCATTTAAGCTTTTTGCATCCAACTTTGTTGAATAATAACTTATCTGTCATCTGTTAATGTCTGCTTGATAGCTAAACAGCCAAGTCCTGGCACCAGAGCTGGAGATATTTGCTGGTTTAGTGCTGTTGCTTTGATATTCATTGTTAGTTCTGTAATGGCCCTTAAACATTTCCCATGCATATTTGAGCTAGAATGATTCTTTACATAATGCCTTGGAGGAAAACAAGGTTCTTCTAATAGCAATTAAAATTAGCAATGTTATTAGGCTAAGAATTTAAAATTACATATCACTTCTGTGCCAATTCCCTTTTATCATTAAAAAAAAAATCAATTTTCAACAATGTTGTATACCTCATGCATTATACACAACTTCAATGATTTACTTTTTGTTTTGGCACAGGCTCAGTTGAATGATATAAGAGCTAATTTTGTTTTTCTACTATAATAGCTTGTATTGTCTGCATAATGAATCCTTGTTGAGTTTCATCAAGAGAGTTATGATGTTCATATATTTCTGTTAGAGAAAAATTTTGTGCTCTTTCTCCAAGTTTATCTTGCCTGTAATCTGAAAGAAGCATTCATGCAGGTATCAGCTGCACCATTCACAGCCATTCACTCAGGTATCAGGAAGAGGCAAATCTAGAGATGGGTTTTCTTGTTAGGATGGTGGATATTTCCAAATGAGCACAGGAAACAGAAGTGTTGAAGAAAGCATTGAAAGAAGTGCCCAGCTAAGCTACACATTTTGATAAATGACACTGTGATGTTTCCATTGAATCACAGAAGAAATGATGCCATCCTTGTAGAGATGGGCAAAGAAGAGGCTTTTTGTAGCCAGAGAATGGCAAAGAAATAACAGTGAGGAGTATCAGATCAAGAATTTGTGATATCTGGACTTTTGCAATGTTAATCCATTTGGAAATATTCCAGAAACTGTGCTCCTTTCCTTTTCCTCTCAACAAATTAAGAAATGAGAGGGGAAGCTAGAAAAAAGCTTTTAACCTACACTCTCAACATTCATTATAAAGCTAATCAGGCAAATCAGAGTAAAGCAAGACTTACTAATAAAGGTAAAGGAGTACCAAAGATCCTAGAAGAAAGAACAAATGCTAAAAGGGTAGGTGACAGCTGAAAGGCAGCAGAGCCACTGGAAGGCAGCAGAGGAAGGGAAAGGATCCTGTTGAGGATGAGGCACTAGGCAGTGAGGAATGATGGAAGTGCTTCTGTGCTAACTCAGACCAACATACAATGATGATTTATTTTTTTGTTTCTGAGAGGGAGGGTAATATGTTTTTGTTTGCAAGTTACCTTAAGCTGTGTGAGATTTATAATAAATGTTTATGATAAATTATTATATGTTAAGTGGATAAAATCTAGCTTAGAAATAAATATATTTTAACTTAGAACATCTCTGTAAGAATGTTAAGTGGATCAAGATGTAGGAAATTTTTATTTTTTCTTTGTAGTAATAAGTATGTCTCTGTTTGCCTAGATTTAAACTGAGTGTTTGAATCCTATATTTACAGTGAAAGAGTCATAGAAGATAAAAAATGTCAACATTGCACACATGTGCTTTGCTTCACTCATTTGAGGTTTGTCATCTGGTCCATGTAGGTAAAAAAACACATTATAATTCTCATTGTAGTCATTTCACTCTTATAGATGGGATTCCTAGAAGCTAGATTGCAGTGAATATCAACTGGAAAACAGTGCATAAAAGAAGAAAAAGTTTTCTCTGAGTCCTGAGTTATGATATGGGCACTCAAGGATTGCAAAAGCTGAAGTCCATCTTTAGCACTGAGATAAAGCAAAGCTTCTACTCTTTCTGAAGTATTTCAAGAGAATTGATATAGATTGTGATGCCATACAATGTTTAGACATTTTCTGTAAATCCCTAACAACTGTATCTCTCTAAGCAGATCCCAGCTATGAGACTTAGGTCAACAAAACGGCATGAGGTGAAAGGAAAATTAGCTGATGATATTCTTGATTTTCATGTTAGAGTCATTCACAGGTCTCCATCTCAAACATTCTGTGAGAATAAACATTGACCAGATACACTTTGGAGAATTTTTGTAGGCACTGACAGTGTTGATGCTGATTTCTGCAGAGACATCTTGATGAGAGGGTAGATGAAATACAGGGGGACCAAGTTCCAGCATGACAAATCCAATAATCTAAACTTGGTCCTGCTTGCTCTCAGCAGGTAATTTTTTCTATCTATTACAGTAGTTTGTCATTAATGTTCTGAGGGTATGTACCAAAGCTGAATCAGTTCAGGTTAAGAGGACAAAGAAAAACCTGGATGAGTCAGAGGGATTTTGCTTGCATGAATACTCTTTGAAAAGTACTTTTTGCATTAAGCTGAAGATATAAAAACAACAAAGAGCATTAGGGTACAAACAAATAATGCAAGAAAGTAATAGTAATGTTATGATATCTCTTTCTTTAGAGCTTGCATGTTTCTTAGCCTGGTGAGGAATAGAAATATCACAGAAACTCAATTCTTGGGATGACCTGGCCAATCTGAACAAACATGCCTCCTAAAGGAACATCTGGTATGAAGAAGCAGGTGGGTTTTGCTTTACTCAGCACTCAGAGCATTGTATCTCAGTGCCCATTCTGGAAGACTTGAAATTGCAGATACACATCTGTGAAATTGGGGGCTGGAGGAAAATGGATTTTTACATGCCCTCAACCTTAGAAATTGCTCCTGGCCTCAGTCTAGCCTCATTTTCTCCCTTGGGGTGTGCTGGGAAATATCTCTCTCCTTTACTCCTTTTGAGGAGTTGAAGGAAGGGATGGAAAGCAGGAATGAAAGGTTGGTCCTTGTGTGGTGATTACTGGACTGGGGATGAAGGAAATGTTAAGGATTATGTTGCTTTGGCTATCTGAAGTGATTGCCTGGGTCTTATTTCTACAGATAAGAACAAAAGGTATACACTGAAATAAATATTTCAAAGGAAATTACTTTGAATGTATTTCCTTGACTAAAATTTCAGTGAGGTTGTGGCAAATGTTGCTATCTCACTGTGAACTTCAGTGTGGAAAAGTTTCCAATGCAGAAACTCAACCACAAAAAGAATCTCTTTTCCCAGATCTTACCAACATTGCACAGGAACAATGTTCCTTTTGTCTGCTTTGGCAAAATAGAGCTTGTTTGCTGTATTTTGTGAGCCTTTGATGTACATTGGCTAAAAACAGCACAGAAACCAAAACATGAGTCATGGCAGCCTGTGCTAATAAGGTCATGGAATCATAGAAGAGTTTGGGTTGGCACCTTAAAGGTCTTCTTGTTCCAAACCTCTGCCATGGGCTGGGACACCTTCCACTAGACCAGATTGCTCAAAGCCCCATCCAGCCTGGCCTTGAACAACTCCAGGAATGGAGCATTCACAACTGGCATTCACAACTTCTCCAGGCAACCTGTGCTGGTGCCTCTCCATGCTCTACTCTAAATCTACCCTCCTTAAGCTGAAAATCATTACCCCTTGTCTTATGACAGCATGCCTTTGCAAAAAATTGCTCTCCAGCTGTCTTGTAGGCTTCTTTTTGGTATTGGAAGGCAGCTATGAGTGAGACTTTATGAGAGACTATATAAGATTTCATGTTACTACTGGGTGATGTGGAAGAGAAGTGTTGAAATTGGTACTCAGGGGTTTCAGTTTATTATTTATCATGACTTAGTTGGCATGCCAAGGTGGTAGATCATAAAGCAATTTTCCACTCTTTGGTAGAAATAAAACTTGGTTTTAATATTATAGAGCTACATCTGTCCAGGCTTGCAAAAAACAAGCATTCTGTATTTTTAGTATTATTAGTTGAATATATATTTGAGATATGTTATTTTCCTTTTCATGATAGAATCACTGTCATGCCTCTTGGAATTACTTAAGAAGGAAATATTCTCTTGATGTACAATTCCCCGGTATGATGGTTTAATAAACAAGCTCTGAAAAAAATCCTGTAAATATTCCTATTCATTTTGTGGGAAAACCCCAAAAAAACATATGGACAGACAAGAAAAAAAAGAATGTCAAGTATTGTGTTAGATATTACGTGTACTTTTGAAACTTCAGTTTAAAGGATTGTAATAAATCTAGGACCACCTTCAAACAGCTTAAACTCCAGTTAAATTTTTGAGCAGTAGTGCTCTCTGTTAACAAGGTGTCTGTGAAGGACTAGGGTTGGCCAAGAGGAGATAACATGCCCAGGGATTTAGGTAAAATTTACATCTATAAAGCAAATTTCAGAAAATGTTCTAAAAACCAAACCAAATTGCAGTACAAGCTGCAGCTCAACAGATTATATGCCCTATACTTCATTATGAGAAAGTTATCTAAAGAGCAAACATTTCTGGTGAGAGCAGAAAGAATGGGACATGTATATATATATATATTTATATGTGTATGTATGTATGTATATGCTAAGGCTTTTAGGAAGCACAGTTTGGAGCCTTCTTTTTTTTTTCTTTAAGATCAAATAATGTTTTAAGATTTTGTACTAAGGCTTTTTGATGATCTAATTAAAATAGAAAAATAGTAATTAAAATGTTGTTTTAAAAAAATATATATCAAATGTTTTGTTTAAAAGGTATTATAAAAAAATATTCAGTGCCTTCAAATAAGGAATTTCATTAAACAAAGAAATATGAAACTAAAGTATTATGACCTTTTTATTCTCCCTAGCCAGCCCCCATTTCTGGCTGAATTTATTAGTTGATTTGATTCAAAGTTCCCTAGTTCCAATTCCCCCATAGTTCATTTACTCTACACAAAAGCTTATTTGCCCCGTTCTGAAGTCAGTCTTAAATCTCACCTCTTTTGTAACTACTCCTTGGAAACAGACTAAATTTCTAGAAGTTGCAAGGCTCAGAGAAGGTAGTTTGGTAAAAGACTGTGTTCTCAAGACTTGTATTTTTCTTATTGAAAGAAAAATATTAATGCTGTGATGCCTAGTCAATGTTGTACAGACAGTGGAAGTCAGTGGGTACAGTTAATATGTTGTAATAATGGAATATTTCATATCCTGACCTTTGAAAATTGCTGTCATATATATCCTACACATTGTAAATCTGTTTCACAAAGGTTGGAAGAATTCCTGAAACATTTTGTTCAATCTTAATGTGTGTTTGCGCAAGATGGAGAGAGAGATCTTATGGAAAAGAATGACATTTTCTAGGAACACTTAATTATTTTTTGGCTTTGATATTAAAAATATAATGTTTAAAGGGGCTTAAGATTTTTCCATTCCAAGAAGTGAAAAGCAATAAGGGACTGGAGCATCCCTTTTATGCAGAAAGCTGAGGGAGTTGGGCCTGTTTAGCCTCAGGAAGGGGTGCCTGAGAGAACACATCATCAGTCTCTGTTGGAATGTGAAGGGAAGGTGCTGAGAGGATGGATCCAGAGCCTTCTTGGTGGTGCCAAGGATTAGGACAAGAACTAATGGGCTGAAACCAATGCCTAGAAAGTTCTGCCTGAATATAAGGAAGAACTTCTTTACTGTGCAGGTGACCAAGCACTGGAACAGATTGCCCAGAGAAATTGTGGAGTCGCCCTCACTGGAAATATTCAAGAACCCTCTGGACACAATCCTGAGCCCTCTGGGATGATGCTACTTGAGCAGGGAGCCACTGTGACCCACCGTGGTCCCTTCCGTGGGAGTGGGGTGTCACACATTTTATATGTCTGTGACTCATGGAATTCACAAAATCTCTGAATCTACATCTCTTTGAGGTGTTTTCACACTTTGAGACTCAAAACACACAGCTAGATTTTGCAGACCATAATGACCCTAGACATAATTTCCCCATGATGTTACAGAATTTGGGTTTTATTTGACTGAACACACAGCATTTGTGACAATTACAGCCAGGATCCCTTCACTGCATGGCGCCGAGCATGAGCACTGTGCTGTACACACACAACGAGGTCTCTGCCTGTGACCTGCAGCCCAGCCTGGAGTGGTTCAGTACAGAAAGCCTCCTCTTGTGTTAGGTAGGTCTTGGCTCAGTTTCCCTGTGCATACCTGGTCATTTCTATGCAGCTGCTACATCCAAGGGAAACCATTCTTTCATTGTTTCCTGAAAACAGAGAGGAGGCAAAGCAAAAGAGTGCTGTAGAAATGAGTTTTCAGGTACATATTCTATCAGTTCATCCCTGGAGTGCCTTAGACCTCACTCTGCTCTCTGCTTTCAACAAATGTATCTGGGTTATTATTTGTATTAGTTAATAATACTATTAATATTTATTATTATTTTGGGTGTATGTGCAGAATATATTACATTTGATGATTAAAAGCCTTTTACCATCTTTTTCAGACTGATGAAAATAATGTTTGATTCCAAAATAACTGAAAGTGAGTTAGTGGCAGAGGTACTACATGGAAATTTCACTGCAACAGTCCTTACAGAGGAGAAGTAATAATTAAATGCCTTTCAAACATTAGGATCCAAGCCTCAGAGCTCAGTTTAAATGCTGTATCTCCTGAAGCCCACTATGAAGTATTTATAGGATAGAGACTGAAAAGCAGTCAAACTAAGCGCTGACAGTCTAAAGTAAATGAAAATGATTAAAGGAAGCACTATTGTGTATAGTACAATTTATAGAAAGTCAGGATAAAAATAGGTGAGGATCAATATATACACTAAATTACATACATTGGTGACTATTTAACATCTTGTGTCTGTCATGTATTTGCTTTATTTACTGTGAAAGCTAGAAAGAAAAATGACCATAAAATATTTAAGAGTCAGTGTAAATGGAAAAAATGTTTTCCCAAGGTAATGGACTCCTCCAGCTATTAGGCAATGAAGCAAAGTAGAAACATTTATTTTCCAGACAGAAGGCAGTGCCTCTGAGATAAATTTCTATGATAATGAACATAAGGCAGACGTTCAATGTAATGAATCCAGAGGTATCTGGTTTTATCCAGAGAGCTGTGGATGAGCAGGGATGGCTGTTCTGCACAGCCTGGCTGTGGTGCCCAAGCCCCATTTCCCACACCAGTCCTGCCAGGGCTCCGTGTGCTCAGTGTCCATCTCCAGCAGCCTGTTGGCTCTGGGAGACTGGTGCTGCCTGGGAACATATGTTTCCTTTCTGACAGAAATGATGTTTGTAACGTGAGGGGCAGGCTCTAACAGACTGCCTTTTACTGCACAAATGTCCTTTATGTGCTTCCCGTCAATGAAAACTTTTGCAACAGAAGAAACTCTAACCCTTTTTCCCAATGATTTTCTAGGTGACATTGCTTTTCCCCCCAGTTATTTTTTTATGTAACTGCTGCCCACCTGCCCATTTGCTTCAGAGCAGTGTTTCTCCCCAACCTTCCAAACACCCCTTTCAGACTGGCTTTTAATCTCCCCTCCTCGTGCATTGCCTGTGCTTTACTCTGGGCACAATCAGCACTTTATTTTCCTGCTGACTTCTCACAGTTCGATTCTCAGTATGTAGCAGTCTCAAATTTAATATATATTTGACAGTACAGAGCATTTGAAAAATTCCCTTACTTCCCTACTACCTTTCTTAGCACTTCCTCTTTCTTTAATATTTGCTCAACATTTTAACATTACTTTTATGAATTATCATATTTAAATATCATCTTTGGCTAGGTTTTATTTTTTTTTAAACATCTGAACATGTATTTCTTCATCAAGTTAAAAAATATTTGCTTTTGCCTTAGTAGTAATTCCTTTCTAATCCTTCAGGCAAACAGTCACTAGCCTGAAAATGTAAATTGTGTGTGCACTCTTGATTTTTCAAATAAATATTTCATTGGGATATTGTCTCTAGAAAGCATTAGAAGTCAAATAAATAAGTAAATGCAACCTGGTGATACTTTTAAAAATATACAGGATAAACTTCAGAAAGTCAGAATTAAGTAAGTTTCTGTCACTCTGAGCACTAGCACTGGATCCTAGGCAGTGCAGGCTCAACTTGTCACAACTTCCCCTTGTGATTTGAAGTATATACCTGATTCATGGACTGTTTGATCTTAAAATGGCACTGAGACTATTTGTGCCAGGTCATATCACTTTAGACAAAGTATTTATACTCTTCTCCCCCCTTTCCTCTTATCTGATAGGTGGATAGCTCTGCTGGTGCCTAATGTAAAACCATTAAACACCACTTTTTCTTTTATCTTAAATCATTGCTTTCCTAAATTGATACTATTATCTACTTAAAAAAATGGATATTGTGGATACATATATAAAAATAGTAGTAATAAACACTGAAGACTTCCCCAAAGTGCTGTTAACACTTAACATTTTCATCACTGTTGATCTGTTTTATGGGCACAGTTAATAAATACAAAAATACCTGGGGACTCTCCCTATGTCTGTGTTCCACTTCTGTGTTTGATAACTACCACTCAAGCTATGTTAAAACATTTCATGAAATAACAGGACTCAGGCACCTGCTTAGGCAACTTCAGGAGTCAACTTTTCAGTATATCGTAGTCAAATTTGTTTATTTGATTCAATCTTGTTGGCAATATGAAGATTTATGAGTATTCACATGGCAGATGCAGGTACCTGACCTGGCTCTGCCTGCCCCAGGGTCAGCTCTTGGAGCATCAGTACCAGGGATGTAGAAAGAGCTGGGGGAGCTGCCTGCAAGCCAGGTTGTGACTTGAGGAAGCTGTAGTGAGGTGAGTCTATGCTGTTTGCAGGTACTGGATGAGAAATCTGTTCAGCAGATTTCAGATGGGGATATTGTTGTCTTGGTTTGCCACCTCAGGTCTCAGTGAAGGTGAGGGACAGTGCTGTTTGGTGAATTGCATTTGGTGCAGGACTGAAACATGCAGGCATGACAATATCCCCATCCAGCTGAAGGCAATAAAAACAGTGCAGAAAGGTAAATGTTCTGGAAAACTACTGCACTCTGATATAAGGCATGTTGCAATGGTAAAGTGCATGCTATACTTTCCTCAAAAAGTGGGAATTGACACGTGATTGTCTAAATTGGGAGTTTTAGTTTAAATTTGAACCCATGTTTTGTGTACTCTCCTCTTCCATCATTTAAGACTCATCCCATTTTAAATGCAGTAATGTGTCCTTAGCCCTAGATGAAACCAACTTTCTGACTGGCTGAAAATCAGAAGTGGAATGAACCAAGTAATTTCTTAGATTATGATTAATATCTGTACAACAGAGAACTCAGTGAGTTAAAGATCATCACACAAATAAGTAGAAAGAGAAGATCTCCATATGCATGCTATCTGCATTTAAGTAAAGGAAATCTAAACTACACTAGAGGTCACTGCAGGTGAAACTGAAATTCTGAACCTCTGAATTCATTTACAGGAAGCTCAGGAAAACAAATGTAGATTGCTGTAGTCACCCTTACCTCTTATTTCAAATTTCCCCCCAGTTTAGGTAGGGGAAAGAAAAAGGAAAAATCAGTTCAGCTCTTGCTGACATATTATTGTCTGACAATATTTCAGAAGCTGTGCAGGGTGGTAATATCTACATGAGGGAGAGCAAAATTTAAAACCAGTCATTATAGTCCCAGGCTAGGGCTTCCTTTCCTGAGGGACACAAAGGATAGCCAGCAAAGGGCCCCCCAGATGACTGAATAAACACTGCTCTGCAGTTCCTCATGACTATAGGTATTTTGTTTGTATTACTGTGGTCATGCTTGTTATTTCTGTGGTGCCCAGGAGGCCTAAGCAAGAGTGAAAATCCTATTCTGTACCTCTAAACAGCTATTTGGAAAGACAACTCCAGTTCCAGAAAACCTACTGAGAAGAGATTGTATTTATAAGATGAGTAAGGTTGTTTTCAATAGTGATGGGTAAGCATATTCAAATATAACCTCACAAATACATTATTATTCAACTCAAAAAGATGTTTTCCAAGTAAATAAAGAAACATGTATATTTATATCAATATAGGGAGCCATAAGTGTCCATCTCCTGCTTCTGAAAATTCAACTCTATGTACATGGAAGTGGAAAACAACAGCTGGGAGGGAGGGAATTTGGAGGACAAATGAACACCAGACCCAGCTGTAGATTTGCATTCTTTGACATCTGGTGGTGAGTAGACACTGGGGAATTCTGTGACAACATGAGATTTTTTGCATCTGTCAGCTAAATCTAGCAATTCTCTTTGGGACAATTGCATGGATGAAGTTGATCTCAGAGAGCTGTTTTAAGCCTGAAAAAAATAAAAGAAGAGGACTATATCTGATTCAGACCCTCAATTCACAGAGCTGGCACGTTGCATGAATTGGAATCACACATCTGTTCTGCAAGAATTTGCAAGATAGCTTCCATAAAATACCAACATGTTTGATTTCAGGAGTGTGTGACTGGGGGCCACTAAAGCCATTTGGTGCATAATGAAAGGGGTTAAGAGTGTGTGCATGTGTGTGTGTATGTGGGTAATTCAATTAAAGGACAAAGACATACACAGTTTAAGAAATGGACTTTCAATACTTCTCTGAAGATTATTGGAATATCATACTAAATCCAGGTACTCAAGGAAAAGAAGGGTTGTGACCATATGAAACAATCTCCTGATCTGAAGTAATCCTGCCCTTACCTTTGTACTTTTGCCTCATTCCAGTACAGCTGATCCTTTTTTTTTGAGATGAGAAAAAATCTTGTGCCTTATGCCAAACCGGTTTGTAGTTTACATGCAAACAAAGGAGTGAGAGTTTGATCATCAAAGACATTTCACATCATTATACATCATAAATTCTCATGTACTCTCTTTATCGTTGACATTATATAGTGTTTGACACTACACATTGTAAAACATCGCTGCCAAAAGAAATCAGATCACTAATTCATGGAGTTTTACTTTAATCTGTGCTTCACAGCAATTGCCATTCTTAAGAAGGGAGCTACTTAATTTAACAGGATTCTTCTTCCTACGCCACCAGGATAAGCACAGACCTCATATGAAAGCATTTAACCTCCTTCCTCATAACTCTGCAGAACCAGGGGTGGCTGCAGACAGGCCAGATAGTGGTGCTGTGAAGTGTGTGGCTGTGACCTTTCCACCTCAGACATCTGAGAGCACACACTGCAGCAGTGCAAATGAAAGTGCCCTTTCCCCATGAACTCGTGCTTCACAGCCCCTGCCATGGTATATTTTACATTATCTGGGATGATGTAAAAACGATCCGCAGTGCAGAAGATGAAATAAGTCTCCTTCCTTCCTCCCTTCCTTCCTCATCTTCCTCTCAGACTGGCTGCTTGAATTGCTTTTGTTTTGGGATGACCCTTGTTCCAAGTGATTTCTGCACTCAAAGGAAAGCAAAGTGCTTTTTACAGCTGCTGCTTGTAGATCATGTGTGTGGACTCTTCAGATATAAATCAACAGGACCATTTTTATGCTGTTGTCTAATCCCCATTATCTGCACACACTAATCAAATTTAAACCATTTTCAGATACAGTGATTGAACAAATAATTGTGTTAGAATGTTGTTTTTTTAATGACAAGTGCCATTGTGCTGCCATGAATATATGAAATATATGAAATATATTCATTGCCATGAATATATGAAAAAAAAACTCTAAACTACTTTGGCTCCCAGTTGTCTCTTTGCAAAGTAATCATTGTGCTACACATGGGGTGGCAAATGCTTCTGTAATACAGCCCCAGACTCCTTTAATTATGGCTTATTACCCTGTGAAGGAAAAAAAAAGCAACTAAAGCTCTTAAATACCATATTAATGACAGCTATAAACATAGATATTACCTTAGCAGTGCTGTAATGGAGTCTGGTATGCTGAATAAAAGTCCACAATTTTCTAAAAATATACTGCTGTGACTATGAAAGAGACACACAGGTGGGAGCTTACCAGGAGAAAATAGGCTTGGTTGACGACTTGTGGCTGACAAATGTTAAAACCCAGTTTCTGAGAAACTCTCAGTTGGTTATAAATCAGGCATGAGAAAAACTTTGCTCCCTTGAGACAACTGCTAAGTTTTTGCTCTGGATAGCAATGTAAGTTCCATAAAAACAGAAGGTATTTACAGCCTATAAGATACCTGCTATTTTTAATAATGATTCTCAAGAAGCAAATAGAATTTTTTTTCCTATTAGAAAGTGTTGGTGTGTCTGTGTGGCTTTTTGTGTCTCCAAGCATGTGACTGTAACCCTTGCACATACTGTGCAACCTGTGGGGGGCCACAATAGGTGGTATTCAAGTCATGTAATTAATTAAGTCCAGGCCAGCCTAAGGCCCAAGTCCCAGGCTGTGCACACATGAACCTTTCTAAAACTGGATCACTAGTTTACAACACTGACACGCCTAAGCAAGGGACTGATGTTAACCTTGTGCTAGGTTTAAATCATTCCAGGCAGTCTGTTTTGAATTTCCAAATGTGCTGTACTGTTCTAATGAGTTAATTCACTTGGTATCCATTTCCTCCTGTCAGCTGCTTTTGGAAAATAAATTGTGCATTGTTATCTTTGCCTTGTCTATCCTATTAATGGTTTAGGAAATGCAGCTGAAGATTATCTGGAGTTTTCTATGGCAGAGGTTGACCTGTGACAATGGGATGATCAATCACATCTTGAAGGAGTCAGAAACTGCAAAATCCTTATTAATTTTGTTTTCTGTCTGCAGTGTAGTTTTTTAAAACAAATGTTTTCCACCATTTGTGCAGAGGGGTAAAAACAAAAACATTGTCCAGAATTTTTGAAAAAACATCCATTTCAGTGTTTAAATGTCATCCAACCAATGAGGGTGGATATAGCAATATACTACAAATTCCACATTTCCCAGCAGTACATTAGAAGTGTTCTCTGTTGCCTTCTTGTTTGGTGTTAGTGATTATATTGGCAATACCCTGATGGCTTCTGGTGTTTTGTGGTGCCGTGTTAGGATAGGTGTGAGTGGGGATGGATGTTTTGCTCCCACCCCACAGCATCTGACAGTGCTGGACTCACAAAACAGCATTGTCCAGAGGGACCCTGGTGTTCCCCAAATCCTCATCTCCTTCAGCCCCATGGTTCAGCCTTCACCTGTCAAATCCTCTTCCTTGCTTCCCCACACTTGTTAAAGATGGCAGTACTTGCATCCTCTAATTCACTCTCCTGAGAGGCACTGCTTTTAACTGGTCTTGCCTGAGTTTAGAAAACAAAGCCACCCAGAGTGTCTCTGATTCTTGTTGAAGAGCTGGCAAAACTCCCACAAGAGACAATTCTTGTCTATTAATCTATTAGCTGGCAACAATACCCTTCCCTGTTCTTTCCAATCCTACTACCACTTCCAAAAACTCACAGTTTTTCTTTATATATCTTCCTCAGTTTCCTAGCAAGGTGGTCAAATTTGGTATTCTATGATTATTCCAGCAAGTAATTTTTAGAAATGCCTAGATATCTTTGCTCCCTGGTGTTCTGGTTGTGTTTCCCATGTCAGCTTTTTGCACTGCTCTGTGTGCTAACCCCACTGAGGCACAGAGCACAGCGTTTCTCGTGCCCACACTCTCCCTTTTCTCCAACCACAATTAGATCATCTCAAAATATCTGTACTGCTCAGAGGCTCTACATCTGATGTGAGGGTTCATAGATTAATTTAGCACAAGTAGTTTACCTTGGGATTTAAACAAGCTACTATTTTAACAGCCCTGAATCTTTTTGGCTGTCCCTGTGCTGAAGTCCTATGCTTCCCATAGGATCTGTGGGAATAAGAAGGGTATAAAAAGAAAAAGAAGCACAAAATTCTTAGCCTTTCAGCCCTTCATTTTTCTGTGACTTTCAGACAGTTCTGACTTGCACACTGGAGAGACTCAGTGTTATTTTTTTCAAGAAACAGATTGAATGCGCAGGTTTTCATTGATCTCAGTGCTAGTGAAGTTCACCTCTCTGAAGAATCCCCAAAGAGCCTAACACATGGTGCCAGGAATAGTCAGGACCTTGTACTTGAGTCTGTTTTCTCCTACACTTCCCCTCTCCTCAGCAGGTGGTGGAAAGACTTCTTTATTTTCCCTCATTATGCTTTTCATTGTTGCAAATGGCTTTGACCATTTTAGCCTTCCTTTAACTTAAGCCCCCGAAGTGGAGCCCTGAGTTGCCCTTTAATCCTGAACTGAGGGCTGAGTGGAACAGAAGCTGCTTACACAGTACTGAGGAAATCCATCCTCTGAGAAGGAATTCTCTACAGCCTCACGTGGCACTGCCTGAGCACAGTCCTCACCAGCACTGATGTGATGCACAAGTCTGAGCTGGGCCAAACAACTTGCACCCTGTGCACATCTGAATTTCCATTTCCTCAGAGTGTTCCACAGGGAGCATAAAACACCTCTCCCCTGGAGATGCTGGTGATGGCTCTGTGTACCTTGTGAGGCCTGCATGTGCCTGGCTCTGGGTAGCTCACACTTCCCTGGGTGTTGAAGAGCTGCTGCTGCCCATCTGCCAGATACTCCAGGGAGGAATGGACCACAGTTCAGTGCTCATAAATAGCCTCTGAAGTCCAAAATCTGTGGAAAAAAATGCTGTCAATTCTTCTATTTCAATTCTATCCTTACTTTTACAAAATTGTAACAATAATACAAAATGTCCTGTATTCTCTGTAACAAAAACTGGTGGAGTTTCCCTGGAGTCTGTGCAATTGCATCAAAGAGGCCAGCAGGGAATTTGGCCCTTGAAAGGAAAAGAAGTCTCAATAAAGCTATACTCTCAATATGAATATTTTTTTTCTTATTGCCAGTACCAAAAGATCATTTTCTCTGTTCAGAACTCTGACTGCAATTTTTACTATCAAGAATATGGCTTTAAATAGAAAAATAAAGTTATTAAAGTTATTAAACTATGATAATTTTCAATAACTATATTACTTTACCCTTAATTTTCAAGTGAAAACATTACCAAACTAAATTTCAGGTAGCATTTTATTATGTGCAAACCACTGTTGATATAATAACTTCTATTTTAGGTTGCTAGCAAAGAAAAGAACAATGTGACCCATTTAAAAACTGGCTCACAGAAAAATATTAGCAAGCCATTTATCATTTCTATTTAATTTTGGTGATAAGCACCTTTTGATGGAAACATTTCTTTGTTATAAATCTAACAGTAGCATAGGACATATTTGACCATAACATGTGCTCTGCAGTGGTACTAAGAAATGGACTTTTTGTTTCCTGCAAATTGTTTGGAAAAGAAATAAAAAAAAGGGAAAATGCTCACCTTTGAAGCCTTCAGCAGATGGAGCCTGATTTTTGAAATCTCTGATTAAAAAGGCAACTTGCACTCACACAGCTGGAGTGCTGCAGTNCTACAAAAATTTCTTATACAGGTTACTGAGGAGGTGAAAAGAGGAGATGCTCTGCAGGACCCAATTTTCACAAACAAAGAAGAATTGTTTGGGAATGTGAATGCCAGAAGCAGATGTGGCCACCGTGGAACTTAAGATCCTGAGAGAAGACAGCAATTCCACAACCCTGGACATCAGGAAGGCAAACAATGGGACCTGCTTGGCATAATCCCATGTGACACCCTCTTGCAGAAGGGAGGAGGAAG
The DNA here is from genome assembly GCA_013398075.1 of Notiomystis cincta. NCBI lineage: Eukaryota > Metazoa > Chordata > Aves > Passeriformes > Notiomystidae > Notiomystis > Notiomystis cincta. The sequence continues at coordinate 108,997 of VZRX01012438.1, forward strand.
GCTGACTGATTTTCAAGGATCACCTCTTCCAGACTCAAGAGTCATCTGCAGTAAAACAAAGGTGGGAGGAGGCCTGCATGGATGAACAGGAAGCTCAAAGGTAAAAGAGAAACATTCAAGAGGTGGAAGTAGAGTTAGGTGATGTGGGAGGGATAGAGACACTGACCAAGCATGCAGGGATCAGGTTAGTAAAGTCAAAGCCCACTTGGAGCTGAATCCAGCTGGACATGTGAAGGGCAAAAAGGGAGGTTTCTACAGGTACATCAGCAGGGAAAGGCAGACTGAGGAAGGCTCACTGCTGAACAGGGCAGGTGGCCTTTTGACAGAGGACACAGGAAAGACCAGTGTACTCAGTGCTCTTTTCTCATTAGTCTCCACTGGTAAAACCAACCTTCAGGGATCTCAGAGATCTCCATGTGTCCCTGAGAGACACAGAAACATCTGGAACATGGAATAAGCAAGAATTGCCATTGTTGGAGAAGGAGAACTGGATACAGCTGGACAAAAGCAATCCAAGGGGTTTCTAGAGTGCATTGAAGGGCAATAATGCAAAAATAATATTACAAAATTCCTAGTANCAAAGCCCACTTGGAGCTGAATCCAGCTGGACATGTGAAGGGCAAAAAGGGAGGTTTCTACAGGTACATCAGCAGGGAAAGGCAGACTGAGGAAGGCTCACTGCTGAACAGGGCAGGTGGCCTTTTGACAGAGGACACAGGAAAGACCAGTGTACTCAGTGCTCTTTTCTCATTAGTCTCCACTGGTAAAACCAACCTTCAGGGATCTCAGAGATCTCCATGTGTCCCTGAGAGACACAGAAACATCTGGAACATGGAATAAGCAAGAATTGCCATTGTTGGAGAAGGAGAAATTTACACAGCTGGAATGAACACAAGTCCATGGGACCTGATGGGATGCAAGCACAAGCACTGAGGAGCTAATGTCACTGCAAGACCTTTTGTGAAATGCCATCAGGAAAGGGTCCTGAGGACTGGAAGAAAGCCAATGTCATGCCTTTCTTCAAGCAGGGACTACAGATCAGTTGGAGCAGTGTATGTTGTTATCTTGAGTTTAGCAAGGGTTTTGACACTGGCTGCTGTAACATCCTTCCTGGTAAATCAGTGATGTACAGACTAGATAACAGGAGTGATTTGGACTGAAGATTGCCTGAACTGCTGGGCTGAAAGGACTGTGATGAGCCACACAAAGTTCACCTGGAGGCCACTCACCAGAGGTGTACACTGGAGGTTGATATTGGGGCCAAAACTGTTTAACATAAGAGAGCTGGATGGTGCGACAGAGTGCTCCCTCAGCAAGTTCACACATGATAGAAAACTGGAACGAGTGGCTGCTATGCCAGATGTTTGTGACTGGAGAAACTTGCTGACAAAAACCTCTTGAAGTTAAAAAAAGGGAAATGCCAAGTCAAAGGAACCCATAGAACTGCAGGTGCCCATAAAAGCTGTGGGGTCAACCAGCTGAAAAGCAGCTTTAATATGAAGGACCTTCTGGGCTTCATTAGGAAGAGAGTTGCCAGCAGGTCAAAGGAGATGATCCTGCCCCTCTGCTCGGTGCTGTTGAGTCCACACTTGGAATGCTGCGTCCTGTCCTGGGCTGTCCAAGACAAGAGAGATGTTGAGCTGCTGGAGAGAGTCCAGTGCAGGGCCAAGAAAATGGTTAAGGAACTGGAGTGTCTCTCCTAACAGGAAAGGCTGAGATAGTGAGATAATTGGGGTAATTGAGCCATGAGATAAGAAAGCTCAGGGGGATCTCATCAATATGAAGAAAAACCTGGAGGAGGTGATTGAAAAGAATGCAGTCAGGATCTTTTCAGTGGTCCCTAATGACAGGACAAGAGTCAATGGAGCAAATGAAACACAGGAAATTCCACTTAAATGTAAGAAAGACAATAATTTCTGTGAGAGTGGTTAAACACTGGCACAGGTTTCCTGGAGAGGTGGTGGATTCTCCATGCTCAGAGATATTCAACACTGAATGAGACATGGCCTTGAAAATCTGCTTTAAGAGACCCTGCTTTGAGCAGGGGGTTTGGACTAGTTGGTTTCTAGAGGTACTTTCCAACCTCAGCCATTCTGTGAAATTGTTGCTTATATAATAAACTGAAAAGTGCTGTCTCTGTAGGAAGCCCCACCTCATGTCACAGTCTGGATGCAACAATGCTCTTCTGCTGCTAATAATTTCTGTTAGAAAAAAATCAATGTATAAACCTGCAGGGTGTAAGTACCTGTAGGATCCTGACACCCAGGGAGACAGCAGGGACCTTTTGGCACCTGATCTAGGGGTGGAAGGGGAAGGCTTTGCTGCTCCTCCCCAGCTGCATTCCCTGGGCTTTTCCATCCCCAGGAAGGGACACAGTGAGCACAACCTTGGTCTGTCAGTCTGCTGGAGAGCAGGGGTGAGTTGCTGGTGGGGAGCAGCTGGCTCTGCTGGCATTGAGGCACCTGGGGAGCCCTTCTCTCAAGGAGAACCTGCAGCTGATTTTTCCAGCCTACTTTCTAGACCTTTTGTGCTGATCTCACAAAGCACAAAGGGAATAGAGCAGGGCTGGGAATATGTGTGAGAAAAAATATCTCCCCCAGCCTTTTACATACTGAAGAGAGGGAGCATGTAACAGCATGACTTTTGTATCAGTTCCATAGAGATAAAACCCCTTTGGAAAGCAGTTTTTTTGTTGTTTAGGAAAACTAATTTTCGTCCTGGGTTTGAATTAGACAAAGTAATTTTATTTTCTCTCCAAATTCCTATTACTGTTATGACTATTATCAGCAATGAATTATTTTGAACACCAAGCATAAGAAGAAAGCTATACTTTTTTTTTTTACATCATCCTTTTAATACTAAATTTTGGCCTAGACTACTTACTTTGTTTAGGATTAATGCATTCATGAGTCTTATTTTCAGTAGCTATGAGGAAAAGACATTTTAAAGCAAATTGAGGTAGGTGATATCTTCTCTAATGCATTTTTAATGTATGAGACATTGTAAGGACCAGAAAAGCATTCTGTGCTCTGCAATACAATTTGACAACTAAAAAAAAAAAACCAAAAACCCAAACCAATAAAAAAGAAAGATGAAAACAAGATAATAGAACATATGGGAGAGTGAAAGATACAGTCATGCTATTAGTGTCCAGTTAGCTAATTTTATTGGGATTTCCAGCATATGAAAGATGAATATGATAACTGGTGGGGGTATGAGGATGTTGTGATATTAATAAGAATGTAATTCCATAAGAAATTGTCTTGTGATTTATAGCTAATAATATTACTGAAATGAGGCTAATGAAGGCAATCAATTCTATATAATACATTTTTGTAAATCTGATTCTCAAAGCATTTCTGATAAAAAGGGGATAGATTTGTCTTCTCCCAGCAATCTCTGCTGACATGAGAACTCTCACTGAAATCAATTGACAAGCAGACAGGGGAAGAAATAAACCTCTCTGGATGCACTTCTGCTCTGCCTTTCTTCTGTAGTTCCTCTCTCATGACAATGTCCTTAGAGTCACATTTTCTGTAAGAAAACTGCTCCAGTGCATCTGGAGTGCAGTCTCAGACCTTGCTGCTCTACTAATGAACTCTGCCTGCTATCAAAGTTGTCTTTGCTTCTGCTGCCTTGGGTACAGATCACAAAGACCTGTGCTGTGCTATACCAGTCTCTCCAGACCTTTGGGTATTTATGCAATTAGCTGGTCTACACTGCACCCCACACTGCTTGGTTCTACTGATTTATTAAATTAGAGGAAGGCAAGTTTCATTGTATTTACCCATTTTGTAGGAACACTGCAGACTGTCATGCATATTTTGCCACCCCAGCTTCCCTTCCTCTAAGCAACTGAAATCAGCTTCAGTGAGATTTAGCATATCCCTGAAAACATACAGACAGACATTTATTTCCCTCTTTGTCCCCTTCCTTGTCTGTTTCATTACTAACTTTCCTTGGAAAGGACAATGTGATTTATAATATATATCTTTATAGCATTTGGAAGAACACCTATTTCTTCAGAGAAATGTCATGGGATATATTTAAAAACAGAGAAATTTTAGAAATCTGGCACTATTTTGCTTTGTTTGAAGTACAGACTCTTAGTTCTCCTTATGACATCCCCTGATGTCTACAATGAAATTACTAATCTTGTGAATAATTTTGTGGATGTTAAAGTGTGACCTCTGTTCTGGGTAGACTATGCAGAGAAGCTCCCACACACATTTATCTCCTCATGCCCAACACCTTCCTCTTCAGGATTCTGGAAATGGACATTCTAGCAGAGGTTTCTGTCTCTGTCACCATGCTTATTTAAGTCAATGGCAATAACCTTTTTGATGTCAGTGAGGCAGGATAAAATCTTGTGTAAACAGATTGTGCACTCACATCTTTCCTCATCTCAAGAACCTTGCTGACATCTGACTTAACACCTTACATATACACCTCACTCAAACACTTAAGTAGGCACAAATATGCCACAGCAATAAGGTATAGTGGTGAAGAGAAGGATGTGAATGTGAGGTTGGGTTAAAGGTGTAGTGCTGTAGACAAGATCATACCATCTCATTTCTGTGCAAGTTTTTTCTACATCTCAGCTCCAAGCAGCTGCTGAGGCAAGCAGCATGAAGTACAGGAGATTAGGGGCAAAAATATATTTGAACCATCAGATGCTCAGAAAAGCAGAAGTCTTATTGGAGCTTGGTGAGAAGAACCTGAGAAATGACATAGACTGAAAAAACACCGGTGACGTGGCAAACGAGGCAATGGCTACTGGTTTCAAAATAAAAACAGTTGATTATATTTTGTCAGAAAAAGAAAGCTTTTAGTCCTGACTGGTTTTTGTGTTTGAGGTTACTTATGAAAACCACTTAGCACAGAGCAGATTAGATCCTGGCACTGTTGTGCTGTCATCACTGTAAATTCATTAATGTTTCACTGAACTGTTCTAATGCCATTAGACTGCCCCATGTCACATGTGTTGTGTCTATGAATGCTCTCTTTGTCTCTCTGCATAGCAAGGAAGGTGAAAGGCACTGGAATTGAACTGATTCTTCAAGCCAAGAATCTTTGCAATCATAAATAAAGTCCCTTCAGCTTAACATTCATTGCCTCCTTTCTCATTCAAAAACAGATGTCAGCACAAGGAGAAGGCAGGTGCAGAGTGCCTCTTTCAGCTGCTTTTGAAGGAAAGCAGGAAGTGAATAAGTCACAGGGAACGGTGCTGTTTGGATCTTTAGAAAGCATTTATTACTTCTAGATACATTCCTGCTAATGAGGGTGTGAGATGCCAGCTCTTTGGAAGTTAGAGCATGCACTGCTGCACTCTCATCAACTCTGATGGATGCAGTGTGTATGCAAATATAATTTAAACATGAGGATATGAGGAAGGATTTAGTAAGTTACCACAGAAAGTACTTAAGAAAAATATGTCTAATACTGGGAAAAATGCTACATAAACTACAGAATTTCTTATAAACTGGAAAACCTCAATGGATGTTCTCCATACATTGCAGAACTGTCTGAAACTGCATATAAATACCATGAACAGTAGCTGTAAAATATTACAATTTACAATAGCCAGACTCCTGAACCTGATGAAGGCCACAAACTGATTGTTGCCAATCATTATAGATGTTAAAGCCAGCAGCAATGTAATCTGAGAGCATACTAAGTTTGGGTGTGTGGTGACAATCTGACTAGAGCCATTTTTTCTCCCTTAGGCAATCCAACTTCCACACAAAATAGTGTCCTTTTTTAATGGGGGCACGATCAGACACAATATGACCCCCAGTCTCTACAAGATGCCAGACTGAGGTGAGCAGAAAGGAATAAAGAGCAGGACAGACTCCCTCTCCTCTCTTTCCACATCTATCGAGTTCGAGGTGGGTGGAAACACGCTTTTCTTTGCAAAGAGCTGGCACAATTTGCCCTCATTAGCAAAGCATGCCCACTTTCTTTTTGTCACTCTTGCTGTACCTCATTTGAAAAACCACACTGCAGGGATTTTGCACAGTGTCTGGGATTTCAGCTCTGAAAGGAGAAGTTTACAAGAAAAACGCCTGCAGCTTCCTGGGCTTGATGCACTGCATTGTCTGGCATGGATTTCGCTTTCCCCGTGACACTGAGAAAGCACTGCCACAGAACAACTTGCTTTGATGCCCTACACTAGCAAAGAAGTTCTGTGATAAACAAGCTTTTAATCTTGTATTTCCACACTTTTACTAAGTAAATTGCAACTTGACAAAGCTGTGTGTCAATGACTGTGCCAAAAGCTCAGCCCTGAACAGAGACAGTAAAAGAGGGTAGGAGAGAAAGTGCTCACAGGAAGCACACAGAAGAATTGTACTTTAGAAGCTTTGTTAGAGCTTTGATTTAGTGCCATCAGTCCTATTGCAGCAGGCCTTCTACTAAGTGCTAATGTAGACAGTCCAGGAAAACTCCCAAGAAGCTATAAATGATGCTTGTGACCTGAAAAGTGTCTTCTGCCTCCCTGAATTCAAAGGAGGGATCTGCCAAAGCAGAAAATGTGCCGGGACTCACGAGGAGCCTGCCCTTTCATGTGATAAGGTCTCTATGGAAAGAGCTGTAGTATAATCAAAGTACATAAGTAGCCAAATCCCAGCATCAGATTTTCAGGAAAAAGCCCTGCTGGCTCCTTCCATTTGATGCCAGTCCACATATGCCACACAGAACAGCTGGTGATGAGCCATCTTCTGCATGGAGGAAACACCCAGCACCACCGTGTATGCCAGCATACCCAAGACAGAGCTTTTCAGGGCCAAAACGAGCAGTTTGGGAAGCAGCACAGGAAGGTAAGTAGCAGAGAACCTTTTCTGCTTACCTGGAAGTCGTCTTGTTGCCTGAAATCTTCACAATATCCTGAAGTATTGCACTGTGCTGGTGCTACTCCTGTGTTCCTTTTTCAGATGAAGAGAGGCTGAGCTTATCTGCTTTGCTGATGTAGATACAACAAAGCACACTATGCTATGAACTAACTCCCTTCCTGTGGAACAAACATTAGGAAGTAGCCAAAGAGATATTCAAGACTCCCATGTTTCAATGTAAACCAGAAAATGTCTGTTTCCAGATTCTTAAACAGGAGAGTGCAGACTGTGTCATACAAAATCTAATCACAAGAATAAAAAGTCTGATATCAAACTCTTCTTTTTAATGAAGAAATCTCCTTTGGTGCCTTCCCCTCGTCCTTTTTTTACAAAACCAATGTACATGGATTATTGTAAGACATTGATAAAGTATCAGAGCCACTGCATAGCTCTAAATTACTGCTTGGAAATCTGGAACATTTTTGGAAAATATTTCATATTCAGTGTGGGAAAGTATTTTTATTTTTAATGGTAGCTGTTTGAAGTTGTTCAGTAGCTTGGAAAGTTACCAGTTCCTTTTCATTTCCGAATATGAACATTTCTGTATGCAAGATCTCAGTTTTTTGAGTCTGTGGTTCTTTTTACCATACATCTAATCTGAGCCAAGTATTACTACATTATTTTTAATTATATTATCACTCTGGAAGAATACTAATTCAAGTAACCAGTGTTCAGTGTTACTATACAAAACATTGAAATTAGAACAAAATCAGTTACTTCTTCCTAGTTATCTACATGATACATGATTAATGACTGGTAAAATATAAATCTGAATGGAAATATCTCCTCTTCCAAGGTTCCAGTTGATCAGTTTTGAATTGCCAAAGTGAGGATGTGAGCTAAGAGCCTCTCTAGCAGCACAACAGTGACACACTGCCTGTCATTTACTGCCTGTCCTCCTTTCAAGCACTTGTTCCTTCATAATTATTATCTGCAGTTGGCCACTGGACTTTGAAACTGCAAACAGCTTTCCATATCTTTTGTTTCCTGTTGTATATACATTGAAATCACATGGTTTGTTATCTGCCACTAAGATTACAAGCAGCATGACTTAAAAGCAAAAGGGTAGAAAAATGTCAATGAAAATAAGGAACTCTTTACTAAAATGTGACACATCTCTGTAACCAAAAATAGAGCAATAGTACTTGGAATCTGGTGCTGATTCAGTGGTGAATAGAAAAAAAATGAGTAGAAATAAGTAGAAAAAGAGTAAACAAATATTGATATGTAGTAGAAAATTCAGGCAATATAAAAATATTGATGTACACTTCAAGAAAAATCAATAACCAGGTTTCACACAAATTTGTAACAATTTTTTGACTACATTAATTAGAGAAGAAACTCAAAGTCATTACTGCCTGAGACTTCATTTGTCGTTGGTGATAATGAGATAAGATATAAATATTTTGGGGTTTTCATGTTTGGGAAGGAGTCTGATCTGCTTACATCACATGTGGTTAAAGAATTTTGCATTTTATTAATAGCTAAGTGGTACTGTGCAATATCATAAAGTTAAAATCTGATTTAAATGTATGTACCTAGATAGGTACTTACCAGGTTCTCATAGAAGCCTGGAATTTTACAAGAACTGGCTGAACAGATCCTCTGTTCTGTAAGTTTTTAACAAATACAGGAAAATGTTATAGGACCTAAATAATGTTAGCATTATGTAAATATTAAAGAAAGAAAGAGAGAAATGAGATAATTTAGGTAATTACTCTCTGGTTTACAAAAGTAGCAGGAAAACTACAAAAAATATGGGACTACAGTTATAAAAACTTGGTGTAGAGGACTAATGGTAGCAACAATAGTTTTACTAGAAGTGTGTCTTGTCAAAGAAACCTATAATGAGATTACACATTTGTTGAGGCATGTGATTTACTAGTGTACAAGATACTGATTAAAAAGGAGCACTAGGGCTCATTCAAATGAATGGCATTTTAGGTAAATATAATGTAAAATGATAATGCAGTCTGTGTCCACATTCTATAGATCAGCTCCTGAATACCCTGACTCACAAAGAGGATTTAATGTTTATACTAAATTGCAGCATGTGCAGATAAAAAAGAAATAAATGAGTACTTGGAGGTGAAACAAGAGCTACACAGGAGAGTTCCAGTGTCGGTATTTTTAATGGGAAAAATGAGAAAATGTGCAGAAAAAAGCTAAATCCAAGACACCTTGGTCTTAACCCTCTAGTAAGTGCTAATGAGCTCCTTTTGTTTAGACCTCACAAAGCTGGGCAGATTAACACAGGTGAGTACATTAGAGAGAAAACACAAAGCAATAAAAGCTCTCCTGTCAAGGCAAACAAGTATAACGTGAACTAGTGGCTGAAAGTTAAAGCCAGACAAATTCAAATTAGAATTGAAAACTCATTAGTTAACACTGCAAGAGATTAACCACTGGAACGAGCTCTCAAAGTAATGAATTCTTCATATCTTGATGTCTTCAGGTCAGACATTTCTGAAAAATGTGCCGTGGCTAAACACAAGTTATTATTTATTGATGGCCAAATAATTAACTTAATACATGAGCAATTGTGTGAAATGTAATAGCTTGAGATACAGGAAGCCAGATTGTGCTCTGAATGTACAATTTCATAGCTTTTCCAGAACAGGGCACACGAGCACTTTGCCAGCTATGGATGCTGGCACATTGATAAGTGAAACTTAGTAGAATGAATGATGAACTGACACTCCTTTCACCATAATTTTACAGACTCAGATATGTTGTCATCCCCTTGCCACTTCATGCTGATCAGCGCTTCCTCTTTCTCCCAAGCTTCCCAGCTGAAAAGCCAACACCTGTAAGCCAACACCTGCTTGTGCTCTTCCAGTGAAAAAATGATCAGGCCCGTTATTTAGCTCATTCTCTCCTTTTATTTTAAACTGTAGAAGGTATTATATCTTTCCCTGATTCAGTGCTTCCCTTTGAAACATTTAATTTGCAAGTGGTGGATTCAACATCTATCAGTTCCACTGACAAAGAGCCACTTCTTTTCAATAGCTATTAGGTGAAATTCATAATCCTTCAATAATCTCATCTAATGTTAAAGATCTGAAATTATTAAAGCTAGGTAAATACATATTTATCATCTCCTTAGTGCAGATTTTCCCCCTGAGCTTCCCATCTTCTTCCTTTAATTTGTCTCTGGGTGTATCTTTAGTTTTGCTTCCTTCCTAAAGAAATAAAGAACTATTTACATAGGAGTTTTGCCATGTCATGGCCCTTGATTATCATTTGAATTCTGTGTTTCAGAGACATCTTATTTCATCCTTTAACTGTCTTTTCCTTTTAGTCTGGTAGCAGAAAAAACATCTCACTTCCCTTCTAGTCTTCTATTGTCTTCAGGAATTCACTTTAATTTTGTGCTGACTTTACTTCATCAGCAATTCCTGTTGTCTCTACCACTTTTTATAATTCTTTACACATTTTTTCCCCAGGTCTATATCCTTTTAGGGAAAGGAAAAGGTCCAGGAGACTACATAGATTACTCTCTAAATTTTTTTGTGTGCCCTTAATACACTCTACTTTATTATTTCTTCAGTTCTGCTGTGAGGGTAATATTTTCAGTCCTTAAAAATGACTTCCTATTACTTCTGTTTTTTTAAAAAAAGCTTGAAACTAACCCCCTGTAGTTTTAGTGTCCTCTAGCTGTTTGTCTAAATTCTCATGGGTAGCCATAATAGTCCTGTTTTACACACTTGAACACTGTGAGAATACACACCAATTATACCCCTAGGTTTGTAGCTCGATCCCATTTCCCCCCTCATCTCTTGTGCACATAGGAGGTTTATATCTATACTGTAGAAAAACTGCTGTACACACTTGCAGATCAATATGATGCTCTTTAAATTCCCCACCCAAGCCATGCATATTGTAAAGTGAAACATGTGAAGTATGTGCAGGGCCAGTCTTCTGTCCTATTAGCTGGCAAAACCAGGAAGCACAAATTTACACTTAGAGACCATAAAAACACATAAGGCCATGGAAATCACCCTTTGGTGTAGATGTAAGGGGAAATTGGGATTCAGCTGACATATTTTTGCAGTGTTTGCAGGATGGCATTTGCCAATGTAAACCTGACTTGCAAATATACAGTGTCTTTCACTCTGAATGGTTTCTTTTTGCTTTAAATGGCCCCTTTATTGGAAATGGTCTCCCTTTACCTTTTCATCTTGGACTGTTTGAACTATCCAACCAAACTTTTCCTTTTTGTAATGCATTGCTACAGATGAAGAAAATAAAAATAGGCAAATATTATTATTCCAGGGATACTGGAATATTATTCTTTTTAATGAACTAATTCCTTTTAAACATGCAGAGAGATTTTCAATATTGGTACATATAAGCTTGTTCTTTGATGTTCAAATGCAGAAACTCTGTGCTTACACTTTTAAACTTGGAAAAAAATGAAACTTATTTGAGAATGTAATCTGGCAAGAAATAAAGATAGAAACAAGACCACGTGGGAGATGTTTGCTGGTCAACCTCATAGTCAACATAGGAAGCAAAATAGGAAGTCCTATTCACTGGAAAAACTAGCTCCAGGCCCCTTCAACTGACAAGCCTGTCTTGCTGTATGGACATTGCCTTTTCTCTCAGGACACCTTGGTAAGAACTGAGATTTGGCTTACAGAAGCATAAATAGACTCTAAATTACCCCAAATGGAATGCTCTAATATTGCATCAAACAATTCCCTCCTTATTAAAATATTAAATCCTGCTTGCCCTCAACTACTCCATGATGGCAGCAATGTAATAAAGAAAAAAGTGGCTAATAGAGGAAATATGATCATCTCAGAGTCTGAATTTCTTATCCCTCACACCAAGGAAATAACTGTCAGTTCTGTGGCTGCAGAGTCATGCAGGTAGGAACATATTGTCTAAAATAACTTGTATGTAATTCTGCTTTTCTTTATTCCTATAGATTTCTTAGTAACCTGTACAGTTCTCTGCATTGGACTCTCCCTTTTCAGAGTGGTGAAAGCAGTAAGTAAAGTTGTGGATATGTAACCTCTTAAAAAAATGTTGCTAGTCATTAAAAACAATTGACACATACAAACTTTTCAGTGTTCGGATGGAGAATTTTGGTTCAGGCCCAATTTTCCCAGTATATACTTTTTAATGTGCTTGGGGAAGATATACTTCTTCTGAAAAAAAATCTTGTAGAACAAATAAGTATATCTAGATATAGAAAAGAGAAGAATAGTTGCTTGGAATCTCACTAGGATTAAGTATACTAACCATGTTTCAAAATGCCATTTCCCGTTTGATAAAAGGAATGTCAGAGACTACACTGCTTCTGAACTACTGCTGTGTGAGTTCAAAGAGGAACTATTAAGCCCTGGATCTGTGCCTGAGCTTTTTATTCCTGGTACTATCAAAGGGTGTGATCATTAATCCCAGTTAAACAAGAAGTCAGTGTGTTCCGCAGAATCAAAGGCTGAACCAGGATTCAGGGGAGAGGTGTCCTGCTCCTGCTTCTGTTGATGAGGTGTTATGTCACTTACAAAATTCATGTTGGCTGAGCTTCTCCTACTTTTTGCTCAACAATTTAATATTAGCTTGGGGGCCATAACTATACCTATCTATAGATTTTTCAGTGTGTTGAGCCAATGTAGCAAATATCATGAGCAATGCATTTTTACAGAATAAAGAGTGCATTTAACATTTTTTCACTGTAAATGCAACTTTTGGGAGCTTCTACACAAACAATTTTATGTTCACCTACATCATTAAAGGAGAACAAATCCCACTGATCTTGAACAAATCTTAGGTCATGCCACTATCTCCATCTGATTGTTTTAAGCCTTTTACTTGAAGTTGGGTCCATAAATGAATGAGCTGGTTTGTGCAGAGATTGGTAAGGTCAATATCTGCATTTGTGATGGGAGCTTAATGTAAGGGCTCCCTTTCCTTGTGGAGAAGCGAACTCCTTTGTTACTTATACACTTCACCATTAAAGAAGTCCCAGGAATCTTCAGTGGAATCTAATCAGTTGATTAGATCATGCTATGCCTGACAGATACTAAGGAAGAAACAGGATATTTGCACAAAAACTACTCTGCAGACATATGGGAATAAAGAAATGCCAACTATTCCATAAGGCTTTACCTGCTATGCCTGATTTTGCAGAAGGATATGGAAAGAATTGAAAGGTTAAAAGGAAGGGCAACAAATCTATGGCAAAGCCATGAAAAGTATTTATTGCAAGACAGGAACTCAGGTCTGACAAAGTTGCCCCTCATAAGCATGAAATTCTAGAACAGACAGGAAGGTTACTGCAGGAAAGGACTTAATAGAGAGCATGAATGAATGCAATACTGTATTTCAAGGACTAAGGGAATGAACCCAGCCTCCTAGGACTGTTTGGTTTGTTTCCAAAATATGAGACTCCTTTTGAAGAAGAAAATGAATTTCCAGTCAGATGGACCAGAATTGGTGATGATTTAGGGTAATGTTTGTTTTTTCCCCAAGAGGTTGAACAATGATTCAAAGGAATCTACATTGATAGAAGCAGTGTGTTTTAGAAGTGAGTGATGATGATAAAACTCAGCAACTTAATAAACCCCACTGGCTATGGGAGATGGGTAGGCATGTACAACATGATACCTCATGTGACTAAAATGCATGTTAAAAATATCTGAGTTTTCTGTTTGTACTGATATCAGATGCTCAATATATGAAAAATGTCTGTCTGGGTTTTTTTTCCTCAATAAGCTGCACCATGTTGTAATTTGGGTAGTATGATACTGCAGAGGAAACCTGTGTTTCTTCTCTGCTCTTGAAAAAACCCAACCCAGTAAACTCTACTTCTTTTGCCCTATTTTCTTTTCACCTTGCATGCAGCTCAGAACCACTCTCTTGCTTCATTAATGAAGTTTCATCTCAGTCCTTCTTTTTTCATCTCACATTCACACTGATGATAATTTCTGCTCCCCTGTCAGTGCTGCACAGGAATCACTGGTACTCCTGCTGAATTGGGGATCACTGAAGCTCCACACTGAGATCAAACCTTGTGGATCAACAGCACAGGATCAAGGTGTTATCCTCTTGGGATACCAGAATTCGGGGAGGTCTGGTCACTGTCTTTAAGTGGACAGGATGGTAAGCAAAGGGCACTTCTTACCATTATAGCAGTGCTATTTGACTGTCTCTGTTACCTTTTCTGATTGCTGTCAGGGATTGAAGACTGGCAGTACTACATTCCCATTTCCCTTCCTGTCACTGATGCAAGTTTTTGGGCCACTGCCTAGAAGAGATCTCTGAAACAGAGGTCCCTTCTGTCCCTTTTTCCCCTGGCAGAATGAATATTCTCTACTTCCACACATGGCTGTTTTCAAAGGAGAATGAAGAGTCCTTTCATAACCTTGAACTGAGGCATCTTCATGTTGGGGACAGAATTTCCTCAAACCCTCCATTTTGTATAATTTGCAGTAGGAATTAATGCCACACTTCTTCTTAGGACAGAAGGCACAGAAGTGGGCTCCCTTCCTTATTCAGTGGCTTCCTTATCCTCACTGAGGGTCTCTGTTCCTCCAGAGAAGGGGCACAGTGCTCAGCAGTGAGGAGTAAACACAGGGTTCCAGAACAGCTGATGTTGGAAGGGGCTTCTGGAGACCATCTTGTCCAAATCACCTGCTGAAGCAGGGCTGCCCAGAACAAGGACTGTGTTCAGATTGATACCCTCATGGATGGAGACTCCACTACCTCCTGGGGCAACCTGTGCCAGGGCTCAGTCATTCTCACTAAAATTGTTTCCTGATATTCAAAAAAATCCTCCCATGTTTCACTTTGTGCCCATCACCACTGGTCTTATTTACTGGGGTCCACTGAAAAGGCCCTGGCTCCACCTTCTTTGCATCTTCCCTTTGGATATTTGTACACATCTGTGAGATCCCATTGAGCCTGCTCTTCTGTAAGCTGAACAACCCCAGCTCTCTCAGCCTTCCCTCACAGAAACGGCTCAGCACCTTAATCATGGTCATGACCATTTATTGGACTCTGTCCAGTATGTTCACGTCTCTCTTGTACTGGAGCAGCCCAGATCTGAGCCCAGCACCCCAGGTGTGCTCCAGTGCTGAGCAGAGAGGCAGGATCACCTCCCTCGATTTGTTGGCATTGCTTTGCCTAATGCAGCCCAAGGTATCGTTCACCTTCTTTGTGGCAAGGGCACGCTGCTGGCTCGTGTCTCACCTGATGCCCACCAGGACTCACCATGGGTGGAACCCATCCACCAAACTGCAGTGCCAAACTGCATTCCCGTGAAGTAGTCCCCCACCTGTCCCGGCGCCTGGCTTGTTCCTCCCCAGTGGCCGGGCTTTGCCCTTCACCTTGTTGAAGTCGCTCTCCCTGCGTGTCCCCGGGTGCCCAGAGCGCCTGTGCCCAGCCGCAGGGGCAGCGGGAGCTGTGGAGACACCCGCTCACCCGGGCTAGGGAAGCGGAGTGCGGAGGGCGGCGAGGAAGGCGCGGGGAGGATCAGGGAGCCGCGTCCCGCCGGGACCGCCCGCTGCCCCCTCGCCGCTCGCTCGCCGCGCCGCGCAGCTGGGACAGCGACCGGCTCCCGGTGTTACCCGGCGGCCGCCCCCGCCCTGCCCCNGGGCGGCGGATCCATTCCCGCGGTGGGAGGGCAGCGCGGGGCGGCGGCCGCGGAGCCGCCGGGTCCGGCGGAGCAGCCCCTTCCCTCGGCGCGGACAGCGGCCGGGCAGGGTCTGCCTGACCCGCAGCGCGGCGTGCCGGGTCCCCCCGTAACCGCTTTCCCTTGTGCCTCAGGAGTGGAGTGGGGGCTGATTTTCCCCGATGCTAACGGGGAGTACCAGTCACCCATTAACTTGAACTCGAGAGAAGCTAAATATGACCCCTCGCTCCTGGAAGTGCGTTTGTCACCGAACTACGTGGTGTGTCGTGACTGTGAAGTGATCAACGACGGGCATTCGATTCAGATTGCCCTGAAGTCAAAATCAGGTATGCTGAAACGTGGCCTTGGTTTTCCTGGCTAAAGCTTGTGTTGCCTGAAGACTCGCTGTACTCATGTCCCGGCGTGTAGGAAAGTCAGCTTTCCCCAGCAGCGAGCAGTTGTGCCCATTCGGGATGGACTATGCCCGGGGAGAGTGCTGCTGTTGACTTTGGTAGGAAGATGAGCAAGTGTTGCAATGGGAGCTGCAGATTTCGGTGCCAGACTGGATGGTCAGTGAGATTGCTTCGAAGCATGCCCAGAATTTCCTCTTGTAGTGATGGTATCCAATTCACTGGCATTTACAGGTGTCTGCACTCAGAAGCAGTACAGGCTATTGCTAAGACAGTGTAGTGCCAAACTGTTCTGTACAGCTGGCAAGATTTGTTCATGGTTCAAAGACCATGTAAGTTAAAAGTGCTTTTTCCCATTAATTTGAGTGGGTTCTGAATACTAAGTGCAGAATTGGACAGCTTAAGATAGATACACCAGTTATATATGCTCATAATATTGATGAGGACCAAGTAGAAGGCAGTCCTCATTTCTTAAAGGATGACATTTTTGGTGTCACTCATCAAATATGATATAGAAGCAAGTAATAAAAGAAACAATTCCAACATAAGTGAAGTCGCAATATCATATTCAGACCTTTCATCTGGGTAAACTGTTCCATATGAAGGGGACAAGAAAGTAGGGAGAAAAAAAGTCCAATTTGGTTTCCAGCGCTGCAGTAGTTCTTACCATGTATTTGGAAGAGCTTCCATGTTATTCCAACCAGTCTTAGCTAGTAACAGCCCTTTGGGGGCATTTAAACAGCTGAACATTGTCAAATCATGAGACATTCCAACTTTTGTTTCCTTCTGAGAACTCAGTTGTACTGGGAACTACAGCTGTGCTGAGCGAGGGAGTCAGTTCAGTTTTACACAACTTTTTAAAAAGGAAGAGTTTGTTATTTTAATAATGATGCTTTCCTTTATAATTTCCTTTCTATGATAATTTTGATTTATTTTTACAACACAGAATATTTCTTTCCACAGAATTTTGCATATTTGCAATAAAAGAGACATGTACTTCCAGTCAGTTTTACTGCCTTCATCAGAAGCAGACCTGTTTCCCTGAGGGATAAGGTTCTCCCTGCAGGATTAGAAATTCTTGCATTCTCCTGTCCAGGAAGTGCAAGTGACACAAATGACCTCATCCCTTGCATGCCAAAATACAACTCCTTCAATTCTACCTTTCCCAAGGGCAGTTTGTAACTTAGTAGTGATAATTAATAAGATGGGACCAACACCCCTAAATGCCTTTGCAAAACCATTGAGAGAATTAGAAAAAAGGAAAGACTCCTTTTTATACTTTATATATGCAATGTAATGCGAGACGGGTGAGTCTTGAATGATAAGAAAATGTGAAATGGAGACAAGGTTATGACTGAAGTATGGAATTATGATTTAGGAGATCTTGGTTTAGTTTCAGCCTTTCCTTAGATTTCATGTTACATAATTTCATATTTTCCATTTGTAAACTGGGAATAATTTGGGAAGAAAATTACCAAGAAGAGAAAAGAGTTAATAAGCTGTGTTTGAACCTGACCTAGTATTCTGGCCATTTTTCAGGGATTGCAGAAACTCCTGCAGTTTCTTTTTCTCTCAGGGGATCTCTGATGACAAATCCATTTAGCCAGATTATTTTGATGGGAACTATTGAGCACTGAACACTTTTGAAACTCTGTCCAATTAATGTGCAAAAGATCCTCATCTACTGTAATGTTAACAGTCAAAGAAGAAAGTTCTTTATGGAAAAAAGTAAACTGGTTAAAAGACATATTAAAAATAAATTTGTCATTACTGGTGAATGATTATCCTTTAATTCAAGACATGTAGGCCATATGGAATTCCCAAATCCTTCTCATTATTTAATTGCAAACATTTTCACAGCTGCTTTCATTTGGATGATGTAGTATGTGTTGTGCATTAGGTGGAAGAACCATGACCAACTATGAAATAGTTTTATCATGGGATCAATGTCCTAACTGGAGCCTTGGAAATAAACTCTTTGCAGCTCCTGGAGATCCAGAACTACATCATATAGACAGCATTTGCTCTAGTTACAGTTTTTCTCAGAGCAATATTTTAAAACAGAGAAAATGCTCAACTTTCCTAATTGAGAACATTATTATTATTATTACAATCATCATCATCATCATCATCATCATCATCATCATCATCATCATCATCATCATCATCATTATCATTATTATTAATGTCCTAATTGAGACCTAATTGAATATCATGATTATTTTTATTTGTCCAGATTTCTTAAATACTTCCATTAGTTGTTCCCCTGAATGGTCACCAGATTTGTGGATTTTCCCTCTGGGGGATACAGGTATAGATAGTATGTAGATAAAACAAGGTTAAGAAGCAAATCTGAATCTCTAACTCCATTTAGGACATTTCATTTTACAAACTCTAATGGCTGTTAGATTAGTTGTGAAGAATTATTAAAGGAGGACTAATTGGAATATTAGACTTTTTTTCCTCCAATGTAATTGCTTAAGAAAACCATAACTGATCTGTTTTCTTTCAGTTTTTTAGTTTTGTACCTTTGGTTTTGTGTTTGTACAATTGTAACATGATTCAGTTGCTAACTTATGTTTTAGTATTACACTACATCTTAACTATGTATTATAGAACTAATTTCCTAAGGCTATATTTCATGCAGTTAAATTATCCTTATCAATTATCAGAGATTGTAAAAGATTAATTCCAAGTCTATGAAACGTAAGCTAGAATTTAATGGATTCTGGGGAAGACTGTGAATGCCCTTAAATAAAACTCAGCCCTGTCTAGAAGCCAATATTCAATGATTTTAGTGGGAAGTTTCCTCCAGCTTGTGGTGTAATATTTGATCTAAAGCAGATTCAGAAATCCCTGGGCGAAACGTTTCCGCTGATTAATTCCATAGCAGATTTGGCCTCACAATTGCTTGCTTTTACTACTTATGGTGGAAGTCTCTATTAATGCAAAACTGCTGAGCTGCTATATAAATTTTTGTGTGTGTATGTTGCAATTGTGGACAGATGCTTTTAAGAAATTCCAGATGTTTAAAAAACTGAAGTAAGGAAAAGCCATGGCTGCCTAGAAGCTGTTTTTAAGTAAATGAGGTATGTTTGTTTTGCTCCAGTGTGTAGGTCTGATTATATTTCTGTATGGATGTGTTCTGTATCTCAGAAACCTGACAGGTGGTATATATGACTGAACACCTTTACCTAGCAAATTATTTGCAATCAAAAGTTTTCTGTCCATTTCTGTGACCCATAATAAATATAGGTAATGGAGATTAAGCATTTGGACAACTTGGGAGTAACTTCCCAGTTCAATTTAGAACCCCTGCCATCTGTTTAGAGCACATGGTTAATGTCTTGATAAGACCAATAAACATGCCCTCTTTTGAGTGGTAAAGGTACAGTGCTTTTATTTGGTGTTCTGTATCATAAAACAAAGAGTTCAGTATGACAGCAGTTTTGCTGTTGCTCATAACTGCCTCAATTCCTGTTCTGGGCCTGCAAGGTTCTTCAGAAGGAAAGATGACAAGTCTGTCAGCTTAACTCCTCTCCACTAATAATACAGAAGATTGCCATGATCTCCTTGTTGTATTTGGAGAATATATCCAGTGGCTTGTCTGCTTTGAAAGGCAGGTTCTTACCACTTATCTTCTCTCCCAGTGTTAATAGGGGGGCCGCTACCTCGGGGACACGAGTTTGAACTGCACGATGTTCGATTTCACTGGGGCAGAGAAAACCAGCGTGGTTCTGAACACACAGTTAATTTTAAGGCCTTTCCCATGGAGGTAAGAGTGCACTGCATTGTATAACACCCGTGAAATGCAACAGAGTTTGTTTCATAGCCTGAATTCTTGGTAGCCCAAAAGCAACTTCCTTCTAGCTCTGCATGCTTTATATTTCAACCACAAAGCTGTCTTCCTGAGGTGTGCTTTAGTGCAGGTAAATTAGGATATGCATCTGGAATAGAATGCCTCCAGCACTCATCACGTTGTATGATTAATTGGTCGTAAAGTTAACTTGCAGAATTATTAACTTCTTTCTTATTAGTGTTCTAACAAGATCTGCCATTTCAACACTTCCTATGTCACCTTGACTAATAGCTATAGATGGGGAGAACTAGCCACTGGAAATATTTCCATGGTGAGTAATAACAATTTAGGTCAAATTGGAGTAAGTGTAGAGCAATTTGTTCATGAAACAGCTTTTCATACTTGAAAATTGAAGATTATAGTGATAGTCCTTCTGCAAGATCTCAAAGAAATACAAGATTTTGAAATAAAAGCAAAGTGATAATGCAGTCTTAAAAAATTCAGCTGCTCATGAGTTTCGTGTCCTAGGCAAAACAAAATGCTTGATCCTATTTCTCCTGCCCTCCAGCAGTTGTTTGTCATATTACTTCACTTCCCACTGTCCCATTACTTATACTTGTCAAGGGTTGGAGTATCCCTTAGACCCTGGACTGCAAGACTAGTTTTAACAAATACCAACCCTGATGTTTGGCGACTCAGCTTTGCATCTTTTATTTCATAGGTTGTGCACTATTTGTTTTAAAGAAACTCGAGATTTTTCAGAGTTTCAGACTTCTTTATGTTATTTTTGCCTGATTTATCTATCATAATCCCTCATGAGTCTGAAATAGTTTTCTTTTTTTCACTGTGTTCAGTGCTAGAAAATTTATTATTGTAGTGTCCATGAATGCCTGACTACTGGAAAAGAACTGCCTTATGGAAAAGAATATAAAAATATTAAAGAATATTAAAGCAACTACTGAAGAAATAAGTGTAAAAATCTTGTGGACTTGCATCATAAATCTAATTCTTAGGGTTGTTCAAAATACTTTCTTTAAGAGTTGTGGGTCAGATTTTGGTTTCTGCTATTTGCTATTTTGCACTGGTCCATCACAACCCCCCATATATAAACTTACTCATATGGGGTTTTCAGGTTGAATTGAGTCAGATCATAGAATCATTTAGGTTGGAAAAAACCTTTAAGATCAACAAGTCCAATCATAAACTTAGTACTGCCAAAGTCCTCCCCTAAACCATGTCCTAAGTGCCACATCCATGTCTAGATCCCCTCTGCAGGGTGATTCCAGACAGGTCCTGGAAATGCAGAATTGTTTGAATTGGGTAAGACTCATCAACCAAAAAGAAAA
Source organism: Notiomystis cincta (assembly GCA_013398075.1). Classification (NCBI taxonomy): domain Eukaryota; kingdom Metazoa; phylum Chordata; class Aves; order Passeriformes; family Notiomystidae; genus Notiomystis; species Notiomystis cincta. The sequence continues at coordinate 130,065 of VZRX01012438.1, forward strand.
CAAGGGAATGGCTTCTGCAGCCTGGTCACCTGGCATAGTATACCATATGATTTATATGGGCAGAAAGACCTTCAGGATACTGCAGTGTTCCCCTGAGGCAGGAAGCAGCCAGTTCATTATGAAATAGCTCTGCTTAGTGCTTTTCTTCAAGGCTGATCCAGCCTGTGGTGATTGAGAAATATTCACACGAACTATTCTGAGAACTGTACTTGGGAATCTATCAGGGTTTCCTATCTCTTAGTTTAAAGATCACTTTGCAAACAGTCTTGGTGGTATGTGGGAACAATCTATTGATAATCTGCAGAAAACCTAGAATTATCTACTCCAGATCAGTCCAGAGAAAAACATGCTTGACCCAGAGATACAGACTTAATAAGTCTTGAAGGGATTTCATTCTTCACCTACTTTAAAAGCAGTGCAGCAGCTGCACAAACAGAATTCTGGCACAGTTGAAGAACATCACCTGGAGGTGAGCAAGCCAGTGCTTTTCTGTTTCCTGCATCTAAGCAACTCTCAACTAAACTCTAACTTCCAAGAAATAGTTACTGGATACAAAAATTCTCTAGCAGAAAAAACCTGACCCATAATACACTTCTAGTACAGTGTGAATATTTCATTTTGTAAACAGATAAATCCTTATGGCAGAAGATGGCCAGTTCATCATCTTCTACCCCAAGTTGTAAGAAAGTGCAGAGCGATTTTTTTGACAGCATTTCCTTCTGCTATATGCACAAAGAGCTGTTATATTAATTCCCTCTGAAATTGTCCAAATCAAATATTATACTTGAGCAATAATAAAATGGCCACTGTAAATGTTTATGTAGTACACCTGAGACTCCAGAATGGAAGACTTGCTGTTTCCATTCCAGGTTTTTTTTTTTTTTTTTAAACAATAGCTTTGATCAATGGACCAGTAAATCTTACTTTCTTAGCTTTTGACATTGGCATTGGTTTATACAGTTGTTGGAAATCATCATATTCTGAATGTATATTTGCCTTGATTTTCACTGGGTTTCACAGATTCGCAGAATATCCTGACTTGAAAAGGGCCCACATGGAGCATCCAGTCCAGCTCTTAAGTAAATGGCCCAGATGGGGGTCAATCCCACAATCTTGGTGTTACAAGTACCATGCACTGATCAGCTGAGCTATGTTTGTTATTGAGCTTTTGATGCCTATTTTGGCTACATCCAAGCAATAGATTACATGCTCTATTACACTATTTTAAAACCTGAGCAGTTCTAGAAAAATCAGTTTTTAGGATGAAGAGATCTGAGATGACTATCTGAGACTTATTGACTGGAGCAGCATTCTGGGGTGTTTTTAGGGCTAAAGACCATACAGCTTTATTTTATTACACTGGACAAAATAGTTGTGGAACAGCTTCATGTTATTGTGTAATGGTCTTTGTAAAAGAATTTGAAAAAGAGTGAAATTTTTCACAGTTTGGAAGACCAATCTTCAATTACTTCCTTAGTCTCTTCATCTTTGGTACCATAAATTCTATAAAAGAAGTTAGGCAATAATCCTGTATTAGTTGGGTAATATCCCATGCTTCTTAGTGCAAAAATTCATTACTTCTTACTACACAGCTGAGGCCTTTGCATGTGGTTAGGATATGTATGTTCATGGTGAAGTTGGTTAGATTACAAAGCTTGTGAAACCTCTGGAACAGCTTCTTTTGAACTGATACATACTGTTGAAAAATGATGCTCATGTGGCTTGGAGGCTGAGTTCTTTGGTTTTTTTAAAATTTTTATATGAGGCTCAGCAAAGATGTGTTTTCCACCTTCCTTGACTGAAGAAACCAGAATGCAGATAGTGATCTGCCAGTGTTTTCATTTTCAGTGAAAAATCTATGTTTGGAATAAGTCAGGAAAGCAGGACAAAAGAATAAAGAGTTGTCAAAACTAAATACTGTGACACCTTTTCTTAAACCAAGGAAAAGCAGAGGGCTATACCAATACTCTTCTCTCTTTTCCATGAAAACAAGAACATGGAGACCGTTCTTGCCCTTTGGCCAGGAATTGGAAAGAAACATTTGTGCAACTTCCTCTAGGAATCCTTCTCACCAAGTACTTCTACTGCATGTAAAACAGTGCTACTTTGCCTTTTGGCCAAAGTGACTTTGGCCATGACATATGCTAAATGTTTAGTAATGGTTTTAACATTGAGAGACTGTTTCTTGGCAGCAAATGGAACAGAGTACCAAATCTCTGTGCTTTACAGTACAGATTTGCTCAGAGCAGTGAAATCCACACTTACACAACGTGATTTACCTGAAGCTGATTTAGGTATAGGAAAGATGGGAACTATTTGGCATCTTTATTATTCTGCTTCATGCCAAGAGTAGGGCTTGGAGAAGGAGGAAAAGCAAATGAAGAACTAATGAAACTGACTCTTTCCTTTACCTTTGATGTATAACAAGGAGATAGAGGAGGACAGGAATTGCAAATTGCTGCTATTTATTTTTGTTGTTAGCAAAGTGAAATGGGAACAGCTAAAATTGAGTTCCCATTGTATCTGATCCCTGTATAAATACAGCATATTATAGTGCCAGGATGAATGAACTTAGAACCAAAAAAGAATTAAAAGCCAACAGGGGAAAGTAAATCACATGATGAAATCAATACTGGTTTATGAAAAAAAAAAATGTTTTCACTACTTCTGAAATGAAGGGAAACATGGAAGAATATAAGAGGGCTTTAAACTTGTCTCTTCCTCTTAATTACTCAAGTGGTGGTGTGACCAAAGGCACAAATGGACCATAATGGCACAGTTGTTTCCAGAACACTACTCTGAAATAAAACTGTATCAGGGAAAATAAAAGGTTCCTTTCACCAGTTGCAATATAACCAGGAGGATAATTCTCTGTAATCCATCCTCTTTAAAATGTAGGATTACATTAGCTGTGAACCATGTGAAGGCTCTCAGTAGAAGTGGGTTGGCAGAAAATAATTTAAAAAATGTTTCCAAGATGTGCAGGAAGATTAAAAACTATTATTGTCTGTCCTATATTTTTTGAGTAGAACAGAAGAAAATCCAGTTGCTGGAAGGACCAGAATCAGTTCTGGACAGGAATAAAAGCTGTTCCTTTCTGTTGCATAATGAAGAGCAGACTAATTAGTTCTGTAGACTCTTTCAGAGTAACTGAAATACCTGCTGCAATGAAGGTAACATAATGCAAAACACCTAACCTATCCTCAATTTGATTTAAACCATGATGTTTTCCTTTGTTAACAAAAAATGGTGTCTAAAGTGCTCATCTGACAGAGTTAAAGCTTTAGGGCTTCAGGTTAGGCTGTTAATATTACACTTACCTACTAAAGCCTTTACAATCTTCAGTGTGGGGTTTTCTCTGTGCCTGGCCCTGAAATCAGATATCTGCACAGAGTGCATCCCCCTTCTGGCATTTCTGGAGAGGAGGCATCATGCTTTCAACACCAAAGTTTATTTTTTGCCAACGTTTAATATTCTTTGCCAATATTTAACCTTGCTGTCTCTTTTAATAGTTTTCTTATTACCTTATCTGGGCTAAAAAATAAACCAGAGTATTTGTAATTGTAATAGAAGGCCTGGGAAACAGTGTGCTTGCCAGTGTGCCTCTCCCTCTTTATTCAGAGACTTACAAGCTGCAGAAGGACTGGGTAGGTGTGAATGGCAAGCAGAATTTAAACCATGATGAGAGTAGTTTCTTTATTAGGACTATGATCCAAATAATAAACTCTAAAAGATAAACTAAGGAGTAAATCCTGTTGCCTTAGCTGGTTGCATTGATTGCCTGATTGTGAAAAAAATAATTAATTCCACTCATATTGGCAGCACAAGGCCTTTGAATGAAGGATATCTTGCCTAGGCTCTCATGAATTTAACAGGAGGCAGAAAGAACAGATTCCAGAAGAGTTTACGTAGCATTGTGCTGAGGTCTGGAGCTCAGACACTGTCCAAGTTTTCTGGTGGAAAATTAACTTCTTACTAATAGCCTTGGACAATCTTCTAAATTTTGGAATCATTGCAGGTGAACACTCTTAGCTGTGATTAAACACAGTTTAGCTTATAAGGATATGATGACATTCATGTAATAGCTATATCCTTGACAGGTTATGAATAAGACTAATAATTGTTTAAAGTAGTTTTTTTTTTCATTGGACACTATCTAATATTTGAGGACAGAATTGTGGAAAAAACCAGGAAAATCATGCCAACATTTAAACAGATGTTTTCAGTTTTGTTTTCTAAGTCTCAGTGATTTCTACAAAAGCAATTTTTTACATGTTGTATAGATGCCATTTAGGAATATAAGAATAATACTTAGCTTTACACAGCACTCCATGGACAAAATTGGGTCTTAGCACCAATTCCAGGAATGTCAGTGAATTGTGTTATGTAGGATCCTAGTTCCAAATGTGCAGGTGTTTAAGTATTTTTCTACATTTTTCTCTACGTCATACACTCTGCAATCCCCTAATTGATGTGACTTCTGTTTGGATTTTTTGTGGTGGGACAAAGCTGTGAGCTCTTTGTCTCCTCCCAATATACAGGAAACATGAAACCAGCAACAAGATAAAGAAAAAACTACCATCATTGTGAAAGCACTCACGATCAGTTTATGACTCCTGAGATTGCTAGTGCTTTAAGTTCTTTCAGTGTTATGTTTTTATTGTTGCTGAGGGTTAATTTGACCTAAGTAGGCACATGCAGTCTCTGGAGTATACTTTGTTTTGGGGTAATTTGCTAGTATGAACTTCGATTGGCCCTTGATTTGCTCACTCACATATAGTTCTAATTTTTCAGGAATGCACCTATGTGCTTTCTGTTGTGAATTCCTGAAAGCAGGTGCAAAAATGGGCTGATATACTAGCACAAACATGCTTTTATCTTGTCTAACACCTGAAAAAAAATTTAAGATAAGCCCTGTGGCAAAAGGTACACATCTTTAGAGGTAGCAAATGTGATTTCACTTCTGTGCAAAATCTACAATATATTTATTGGATTGTGGAAGATGTATGAGCTGCCAGACACCAGGTCAAAGAGGAGTGGTGTTAACAGTGTGTACTGAAGGCTCTTTATCTTTTTGTCTGCTTTTTAAGAGTCTTTTGAGTTTTTTGTGGAGAAGCTTTGTGGCCCATATGCACCTAAACCACTTTTGAGGTGGCAGTTGCAATTGTCTGTGACTTGTAACTTTTACCAGGATGGAGAATTTCAGTATTCATTGAAGAAATAAATAGTTCAAACTGAAAATGACTGAGCAGAGTAGCATGAACTAATAGGAGGAAATTGTCAAGTGGAGAAGAGTTGGGTAAAGGAAAAGAGAATGAGAAGAAAATGAGGAGAGACTGAAGAGAGGAGCCCTTTGGGCTCCCTATTCCACTTAATCTCAGTTTATTGGTTTCATTCTGCCAGAAGCTGCAGACAGTCTCTGTGTTTTGCCTGCAACAGAGGTTTTGCATCAAATTTTCTTGCAGCCCTGCTGGGCTAAGTAAGATAAGATGTTCAGTTTTGGCCTGTTTGGTGGCACTGCATCCTTGTGCAGGCAGGCAGGTAACCTTGGACAGAAGAGCTCTTGGCATACCCTGTCCATGGTAGCAACATTATAGCCTCTGACACGTTTTAAAAATGTGATTATTTTCCATTCCTTGGGCAGATTTACAGCTTTGCCTTCTCCTTACTCTACTTTCTTATACAGTTGTCTTGCTGGCAGTGCTTGTGTTTGTGGATATAGAGGGTGCTATCAGACAACCCTTACAGAAAACTCTGTTCCCAACTCTAACAGAATGGCTGCTTAATGTAGCTTATGTACTTATTCCTGCTGTGGGAGAAGACCTTGTGCAGTCTCTAAGAAAATGAGACTTCTGAAGAGGGTTTAAACCTAGTTTGGATCTCAATAAGACTGCTGCTCAAGTCTTTGCCATTTTCCTTGGCTGTGTGCCCTTGTGGTGATTTGCTTCAGTTGTACATAATTTTGTAATTTCTGCCATGATCCTTGCTGTCACTCTGCATGTATTTTGCTTCAGTTTCCTGCTGCCTTGGTTTTCCTATTTGGTTTTCCTTGGCACTTTGCCCTAACCATCAGGCCTGTTTTGCTATCTAAAACTTATCACTTGCTGAAGAAGGAGAAAGGAGATTCCTTATTTTGTTGTTTTCCATGTTGCATACTTAAGTCAGGACCAGTTTCTAGACTGGTTCCAATGCATAAGTAAATACTCTAAAAGACAGAAGTAATAGCTTTCTGATGCTAAGCCCAAATTTTGTGTTATTTGTGCTAATAGTGCACTCATGGCCCTCAATAGGTAAAGGATGAAACTTGTAGATTATCTAAGATCTGAAAACCTTGAGAGACTTCCACAAGTATTTGCTGTTATGCCAAGCACAAATAATGTAATCCTTAAAACATCAGTGCAAGGAAAATGAGTTCTGCTATTGCCAAGGAACTGGTAGAAAACAGGTTCAAAGGGATTAAATTGTTTGGCCATGATCACACATGATGCCTTTTGCAGAAATGAAGGAGAACTGACTCATGATTCCTAGATGCTTGAATTCTAGTAACACTTTCAGACACTGTAGAGCTGGAATACCTCCCCTAGGTTGTAAATCCTGTTTCAGTAATTTAACCACAGGGCTATCTGATCCCCTAGTCCATAGGCCACACTGCTGTCAATGAAATACTGGTCATTCCTGCTTTTTTATTGTCCCAGCATTAAGCCATGTAATAAACTGAACTGAGAAACAGCTAAAATTCAGCAAAATTTATGGAGTTCATGGAAGTATGGAAGAGGAGAAAAGTATAACATACTATTATGTAGACCACACATATGAAATTCAAGAGAAAGCTGATGGAGAAGCATAACAAAGTTTATTATTTCAAAGGAAGCTTAGCCAATATTACAAGAAAACAAAAACCTGACTGAGTTTCCTAGAGGAGTGTATTATGGAAGAACAACTGCTCACTGGATAACAGTCAAGATTATGACTTAAGAGACAAGATGCAGCTGCAGATTCTCATATTTTAGGACAGACCATTACCTTTGAAACACAGAGAACTGTGGGATTCAAATCAGTTATTAACAAAACTTGGCAAATTAACAGGGAAGGAGTGTTTTCTGTTCTGCCTCCATGAGAGAATCTACCATTGAAAATTAAACTGATGATTTAAAACCATCCACATGCAGTCTGGTTTTAAATCCAAGACAACAGATTGCAGGCAACACTTTGGAACTGGACATGCTTTTATTTATGATTAGTCATATAAATAACACTTCCAGAATGAAATACTTAACCTATAGCTCTTTGTGTTATGTGTCTTCTTGCTAGTCTGTAACATCATCAAGTATCCATCAAGGTCCAGTCGTTTTTGCAAGCTTCACCTTATCTGACTTTGGAGCTATGAAAACACAAGCAGACACACTCATGCACCCTCCCAGGCTGGCAAGAACCCAGAGTGCAGGTATGCTGGAGTGTCCTGCAGTAAACCCCTTGGTTTTTCCTTCCTGGCTTTCATATTTCAAAGGAAGGAAAAAGAAAGGCTTGAAAGTGTATTTGTTTCTGTTAGCACAGGTAAAGGCAGACCCAGGGCACTTCAGCCTACGTGTTTGCTGGGGCCAAACATGATATCAGGGAACAATAAGCTGCTCTGTGGTGCTCCTTGCTGCACACACTGAGCAGAAACTTGGCACAGTGACGAGCTTGACCTATGAATCTGACAGTAATAACTGTGTAGCTTTTTAGTTTCTTACCATTAGGTTGATATTGAAAGTTGGCACATAGAGACAGGGACATTTTGCCTTTTTCAGTCCTTTTCTTAGCCTGTATACTTATATAACAGTTAAAAAAAATGTTAATTTTGGTTGATTCCTGCTTTCTTTTAATCTCCTGTGTGTGCCAGTAGACATAAGCTGTGCTTGTTGTTTCAAATAAACACACCCAGATGACAATTTATGTATCCTCAGTTTCCCCTACATCCTGTGATGGTTTTGCCATTGATTTTCCTAAGAAACAGGCTAATGTTACACATCAGTAGCTTCTGTGGGCAAACAAGGAGATAGGTAAAAACATCTATATTGTGGTTGCATTAACCATGAAGATTTTTCTTTTTCTTTTTTTTTTTTTTACCTTTTGGCTTTTTTTTCCAGAACAGAAAGAAGAGCACTCATTGGATTTTATGGTTCCCATTACTTTTCTTTGTAGCTTTGTAGCTGTCATGTTTTGAGTTTTTCCATGTACATAAGTACTTCCTGCTGTTAATTTCATTTTTTTAATGGACCAATAGTTCTTTGTGTAAAATGAAATGAGGATGCTGCATGTGATTAGGCTTTTCAAAGAGAACAGAGATTCCTGTTTAATATTAGATGTTTTTATTATTCTGTTATATAGATACTTCTTTAGTGAGTTCACCAAAAGAAACTGCAATAGTGTTTCCTGAGATGCTGCAAATAATTCAATAGTCCCACTCTTTGTTACCTTTTGAGTGGCACATCTGAAGGTATGCCACACAATTGCTTTGACTACCTCTGCTTTCACTAGGCTGGCTCATTTGGAAAGAGAATAGATTTTGGAAGGTGTCTTTGCAGTCCTTCCTTTTATGATTCAACAAAATTAACTTATTTTTACAGCAGTTCTCCTTTATTTCAGAAATGTTCATGGAGAGGAGAGCACCAGTCAGCAAAGGTTCTGGACTGCCCTGGTGTCCCAGTCAAGGATTTGTTCTGCATGTTTTAGCAGTGAATTTAGCTTTTGACCTGAAAAGTATCTCACACTGTGATTGTGAAGTTGTTTGAACAGTATCTCCAGGATACCTTGTGCTCTGCTCCATCTTGATTTACATGCACCTAATTTCTCTGATCTTAGATTACAGACTTCTTTGTTCAGGGAATGTCATCTTGTTCTGAACACACTCGGAGCCTGATGATTATGTGCAGACTAGATCTGCTTGACCTTTAACACTTTCAGTAAATTATAACTAGCAGAAGTTCAGCAGAAACTGTGCTTTCTCTTCTCCTACATTATATTAATCAGGAGATTTTTAATGCTAACAGTTGTCATCTATGTTCTTTGACATAGCTTTCAGTTGTGACTCTCAGTGGTGAACTTGGTGTTGCTTTCAAAGATAGGCAAAGAGTTCCTTTTATGTAATTTTTTCATTACAATGATGTATGTATGGAACTTTAAAGAACATTTAAATTATACTGAAATTCAGTGGCATTTTGGCACCTATCCATTATAGTAGCCTTGAAAAATTCAAGTCTGGAAGCATAAAGTGCAGTAATTTATAACAAAATGACATTCTCATCCTCTTCCTCTTCATTTTGCCCAGAGTTCATGATCTAGTAATTTGCTTCTATTTGCATTTGCATTTTCAAAGGAAGCATGTTTACATTGACTGAACTATAATGTTTAACCATGAAGACTTTGTTCCTTTATAGGTGTTTGTTTCTATGTTTTGTGGCATGAAGAGTGTACACGTACTCTTGCTTCTCCTAAGATATTTTCAAACAGCCTGTGTATCAATTCCATTAACTTTATTTTCCTAAACCTCTCCTTCAGGCTGTTAATAACTAACTTTCTGTTTTTTTAATCACTTTTCTGGAAGCTGTGTGCCCTGGTCATATCCTTGGTTCGGTCCCCTTGTGAGGATTTGGAACTTAATTACTGTATGTTATGGTCACTGCCAACAGCTTAGTCAATTGCTTCCTGAAACAATTCAATGCCAAGTCAAGTATCAACTCGTAAATTCTTGTGCACATGTAAAATAGCAAGACACAGTTTTTCCACATTTTGTCCTCCTGAGATGTTGCTTACGCAATATTTGTGCTTTTAAAATTGCACATCGTTATTGTACAACTGGACCATGTTGCTTTCCATTATTACTGGCTGAAATCCTCAGCTTCATTTCATCCCTCTCAATCCAGGAAAAAGCCTTCATGCTGACCCTAATTAGGCAGCCAGAGTTTGCCGTTTTTACTGTTCCCTACTCCACTTTTATGGCATGGTGTGAATAAAACTGGAATATACTGGCAAACTTGGATGAGTCCAGGAGAACATTTCTTATCTCTACAATCTTTAGCAGAAGAATTCTAAGGATGCATTATTTGACCCTAGAGATATAGATTTATCCCTGAGACAGTGTTTATGGAATCAAGAGTGTTTCAGCTACACTCTTTCTCAGCAGTGACAGAAATACCACAAAACCCAGTCTGCTCAAAATTTCCAGACTGACATGTTCTAGGTGTCCCTCTGATTATGGTGTGGTGATGCAGTATTCCCCTCTTAGTATTTTGATGTACAGCCTGTATGCACTGAGATAAGAGTTGGGAAGATATGGGAGAAATAACAAATCTCTCATCCTTGAGAGATTTGTAGAGAGGTGCCTTCTATCCTGTAATATTATTAAACTAAGCACACTTTTCTGGAGCTTGTAACAGTTGATTGCACAGCTAACAAGGAATAGCTGTAGATCCTAGTTCTGAGCAAGGAACAAAGGTTGCTAGAAGATTAATTTACACATGATGCAGCATGCCATGAAGAAAGAAGCTTTTGTAATAATTAGCTTCTCAATCAAGAGTGTAGAGAGTGGAAAAAATGCAATGAGTGATTGTACCAGCTGCACAGTTTCAAGCAGGCCCACTGATGATTCTGTCCCAGTCAGATATTCCAATTGATCTAAAGAGGAATTATTTAAAAATTATGGTCTTTTACTGTGCATAGAGACCAAACAGAGTGTTATTCTGTCTGTTAAACAGACAAATCCCCCATGTCACAAGTTCTTGCAATATGGGCTACGGTTGCCAATTAAGTTGAGGCAGGACCTATACCCAGGTTGGGCAGATGTTTCATGTTCCCTCTTGCTGCCTGACCTGCCAGTGGTTTTATCAGGCCCCTGTAGAGCCTGGTTCTGGTGCCAGAGGGGTCAGGAGGGTTCTTGCTGTTGGCACATTTCCCTTTGACTCCCATGGAGCATGAGTTTGGTGCTCTGTTCCAAACTGCCTGTCTTAGCCAGTGGATACACAGCGCACAGAGCAGCAAATTAGGGTTTCAGTCATTTAGCAGAAAGTATTCATAAAGAAAGGAGTTATAGCATATGAGCTGCTTTTTATGGAAGCAGGACATTTCAGACTATGCAGGTTCATAGCAAATTTGTAACATTAAGATAATACATGAGTGCAGAAATGTTGGAGCATCTCCCCTTACCATTAATCAGATACATCATAACAGATGATGAGCCGTGATTTATTTCAGAATGAATTTTCCTGTGAGGAATCAGCCTGTGTCATGTTTGGTCTGACATTTGGGTGACACATGCACACCAGAATGTCACAGTAAGGGACAGCTAGTAGCAACTTTCCTGACATTGCAAGAGTTGGGCAAGCTTAGTTGAAAGTAAGCTTAGGTGAAACATGGTCATTCACAAAGGTGGGTGACTGAGGAGGTCTGAGGAAGAGGCATCATTCAGGAGTCAGACAGGAGATGTTAATCTGGAGGTCACACACAATTCATGGCTGGGCTCCCGAGCAGAGAGTCCTGAGGAGGGCAAAAGAACAAGAGGCAAGGGGCACAGGTTGCAACAGGAGAGATTCTGATTAGGTAGAAGGAGAAATAAATTATGGGGGAGGTCAAGCATGGAACAGGTTATCGAGAGAAGTTGTGAGACCTCCATCGTTGGAGATATGCAAAACTTAGTTGGACAAGGACCTGAACAACCTGATCTGACTTTGAATTAGTAGCTAACTTTGAAGTTTGTGCTGCTGTGAAACAGTTGAACTTCAGAGGTGACTTCCAACATAAATTATCCTGTCATTATATATTTTATATGTGAGCTGGGAATAAAGTAAGGTCATCAACAGAGCTTAAGAGATCATTTTTGCTCTCAGTAAGCTTAAGACCTTGCAGATTTCCACAGAGCAGTCATTGCCCCAGACAGGGGAAAAATGTACATTTTTGTAACTGTTTTTTATTGAGAGACACTGGCTTCCAGAACTGATGAATGTGCTGGGTCATACACAGTGACTCTGATTCCTGCCAGAATCTGTCATCCCAGGACTCCAATTCTGTGTAAAAATCTACCATCAGGCATGCTGGATTTTCAAATTGACATAAAAGGTATATCTGTGGTAGAGAAAGGAATGGATTTAAGGGGTAGGGTTTTAATTGTTTTATTGATTTTAAAGCCAGAATCTCAGCTCCTTACTCAGTTAAGAGACAGTCTTGTTTTGAGACAGGTCCTCTGTTAATGTCTGTCAGCTTTTCCTAAGTAAGGATTGGGTTCAGTAGCTTTTGGTTAAGTGGGGACTGGATGAAAATTGAGAAGTTTCTTAGAATTTGTTCCATACAGAATAATTCTTCCTGGGGGTTTGCTCTGCTACCTGGAATGATTTCTTAATCTTCACTGTGTAGTAAAGTCTCTCCAGCTGTTCACAGAGCAAATCAACTTTATCAGCACTTTATTATTATTTGCCTTCATTGGTTTTCAATTTATCTGATTTTAAAGAAGTTGCTACAATTCTTTGATTTAAAACTGTAATGTTAAAAGGCTCAAAATTATGTTGGTTTTTTTTTTTTTTTTTCAAGAGAAAACTGGATTTTTTGAGTGCTAAGGATTTTCTGATAGCTTTCTGATTATTTTACAAAAATATACTGTCTGGTGTGTCAAGCCCAGCCACTGGTAATCAGTAACAGCACAGCTGACTCATTTTGGTTGTGCAGAACCATCACAGCTGCAAAATATCAAAATATTACCTAACAAGGTGAGCAGAGCCTTTCCTGCCTCTTGGACGTGTGGCTGCTTTCTACCCTGAATGAAAACCACACAATGGGAAGCTGCCAATGCACTGCAGCTGCATGGTAATGTTCATATCAGGGGCTGGCACCCCTTGTGAGTGTGCACTTTTCAAACAGCTGTCTCAAATAAATGCAACAGTGAAGGTTATTAAAATACAGAACATTAACAGCCTCTGTGATTATTCCTAGTTGTGAGATACAGATGCTGTTGTCCATGTGCATGGGCATTATATCATATTGACAGCTTCAAGATTTGTGAAAGCACTGTTGTCTTTCCTCTGTGCACAGCTGATTCCCATAAATATTAACAAGAGTTATAGGCCATGTTTTTTGTTGTCTGTACTCTCAAGAGTTCAGATTTTGCAATGTTTGTAGACTTGTTGCCATCTTTTTTTGAAAACTGTTGTCTGATGTTTATAGCTGATGTGACATTACAAATAAAAAAGAACACAGAAAAGTCAGAACTGCTCCAGAGAGCCACAAATAAGCAGGATAAAACATGATTTTAAAAACCCACACACTTTATTACAAACACTTGCTACTTCCTTGCTACTTCCCCTTCTGAATGACTTTTTTATGTACTTACTCAGCCCTGCTTTGGGCTACATTTTTCTTGCTTTGCAGAAATAATAATCTGACTTCCACTTATTAAAATGCATATCAACATCTGTTTAATTATTTCAGTGTGCATGCGTGGTTCTATAGAGTTAAAACAAAAGATATGTTGGCCTGCTGTTAGGAAATATCATGGTATTATTTTCCATTAGGTTGCCTGTCTAATTTCAGTTTTGTAAATCCCTAATGATAAAACATTTTCTGTGAACAGCTAATTCTGAATATCCCCTTGAGTCTGGACACAGGAATATAATAAATACACTGCAGTGCATCCAGTGTGCTTTGCTAGCAGTACCAATAAGGGATGCTATGTAGGAAGAGCATATGAACCTGGTCACTTTTTGTTGTACTCCCCAGCCATCTACTGTCATGGGGCTAGGAGTGCTCTCTACCTGTTTTCTTTAGTGTTTATGACAAAAAGTTTCAACCTGCTGTGTAAAAAATGTATCACTATTCCACTGTAACTATGGCCATCTTTAACAGCGTCTTAAACACACATCAGAAGTTCATTCTACTTTGGGCATTAACAACCCAGTACAAAATGATGGTTCTTGTTCCAAGGACCCACCCTACTATGGAATTTAAACATCCTTGAGCAGACCCTCAAAGTTACAGAAACCTTTGGACCAGAAAGTGCTGATTGCCTATTTTTCAATACCTTTAAGTGATGTTGGTTATAAACCTGAACCTAGTCTGGGGGTGTCAGCATTGCCTTTACATGTATACATGTTGCTGCACAGACTAATTCTAGAGCTCTTAACGTTTTATAGCATCACACAGAGGTTTTGGTGACGTTTTAGCTGATGTGGCCTTATCACAGGGAAATCTGTGCCCTGACAATCTATTGCTTGCATAGTTTGAAGTGCTTGTTCATTTTCCCCTTTCTGGGGTTCACCATTTCCCCTTGGGATCTCCAGAGAAAACGTGCTGTGGTCCGAACGCTGGCAGCTGTCAGATGAGAATTCACCTCCCAGGGAACGCGACACGCTGAATGCCACAGCAGCTTTAGCCAAGCCCCGCCTGTTGTCCCAGGCAAAGTCACGGTCCCGGTACATCCCGGGATCCCCCGGTACATCCCGGGATCCCCCGGTTCCTTCGGGGATCGCCCTGGGCGCTGTCGCCGCAGCCGCCACGGCACAAACTTGCTTGGCACGCCCAGCCGAGACAATCTCCGTGCCAGCGGCGCTGTCCTCGTTGCAGCGAGGGCTCTGCCGTGCCCACTGCGGTCACCACCACCTTTTCCTTTCGCGTTCCCTTCCCAGCGCCAGGATTTTGGTGCGGACTGTGGGACTCCGTGATCCCCCTCTAGTGGGGAGCTGCTGCGAGCGCCGGGCTCGGCTCGGGGGGAGCGCCGCGCTTGGGCTTCTCTTCGCAGGCGGGGCTGGTCCTGTGCGTGCCACCGGGAGCCTCCGAGACCGAAACCTCCTTATTGGATCTTCTTTAAAAGCCACAGGCAATTCAAATGCGTAACAAAGCATGATGAAATGCACACCACCAAGTAAATCCATGGGCTTAGTTCTAACAGGGAGCATTTGTATATCTAGAAGTTTTGTGGCCGTGGGCAAGCAGATTATTTGTATTAGTGTTCTCATGTAAAAATGATTTATTATATTTGCTAAGAAAAACGTTTCAGTTTTTTTTTTTTTTTTGGCACAGCAGATAGATGCTTTTGATCAAAATGAATACAATTATTTTTATGATAATCTGGAATTTAATTCAATTTACAATATGTTCATTTAAAAGTTTGTGTTTACTTTTGGAATAACAGTCATCCAGAGGAGTGCCTGAAATTCGTATTGGAAATAAATAAGTGGAGAGTGATTGCCTGAAGAACTGGTCTTCTGAAATGTTGAGATGCCTGAGTGAAGTCCTGTTGCTTAAGGGGCAATAAGCATTTCACAGAGGCTGTTTCTGTGCAGAAATAAAATAAAAAATAGGAAGACTCACTGTTTTAAAAACTAATTTTGCCCAAAGTGGAAACAATGTTAGTTATCAAAATGACATTTTAACTTCTTAGACACATGAATGAACAAAACATTGATCATAATTTTACAACTGAAATTAAGTCTAAGAGTTTGTATTTTCTTAGCTGTATTATCTGTGGGAATGTGCAAAAGTTGGCAGATAAACTTCAAAGCAGCTGTGCTTAGGATGTTGAAGCTCTACAGTGTTATCAGACCTAGGCAGAGAGATTACATTTACATTTATTTCTAGAAAAACTCGTGTTTGAAATACGTATTATATTTCAGTATGTGGTGCTCTCAATCCTTTCCTTTCAGTAGATAGTCCTTCCTTCCTTCCTTCCTTCCTTCCTTCCTTCCTTCCATCCTTCCTTCCTTCCTTCCTTCCTTCCTTCCTTCCTTTCTTNCCTCCTTCCTTCCCTCCTTCCTTCCCTCCCTTCCCTCCCTCCCTCTGTTTCCAGTACTTTTCTTTTCCCCCTCCACTCCCTTCTTTCCTCCCTTTCCAACTTCCTGCCAGTCAGTCTTCCAGCACTTTTCTCAAACACCACTTCCCAAATTATGCTGTGACACTTCACCAGAACAAACTTTGTGTTTACTATCCAGTGTCTACTTCTTCCCATGTATTCATGCATCAGCTCCTTTCTTACCATCCCTTTCTTTCAGCATTACCCCCAAGGTGGTCCTCAAGCCACTTTTCTCTGCTTGAATTTCTCTATGTTTAACATTTTCTGAACTCACTTCTGCTCTCACTACTGACATTTGAGTGGTTTGTCTTGGGAGGTAGTGTGAGACAAGTGGCATTGTGATAGTACAGGCAGTCAGTCTAACATGTGTTTGGACAGCCTATGTCCATAATAACTCTCCCACCCTGGGAGAGCTGGCTGGCTGAGAGGCAATGTTGGTGGATTTCATTAGCTGACATTATTTCAGTATTCAGATTGAGGGAGCTGTTAAATCGTCATTACTGTAGTCATTCACACCTTTGATGTAGATTTTTGGTACCTGGCTATACATCACTTTATCTGCAACTTTATCTGCTTTTTTTCCTTGATGTTCCTGGTATTTACTATAGTAAATCCACTTATCCCTACATGCACAGGCCTGAGCGTGCACATACGTGTAGTCATGCACGTGCACGTGCAGCATGCTGAGGCTTTGTTAATTGATGTTAATTGCTGGTGTCATTAATTACAGAACATATTTCTCTCTCACTCTCTTTGCACTGCTTTGTTTTAGCTTCATCTAATGCACTGGAACTCCACACTGTACAGCAGCATTGACGAGGCAGTAGGGAAGAAGCACGGCATAGCAATTATTGCTTTGTTTGTGCAGGTAAGTTTCCTGTGTTACACTTGTTACAGTGCACTGTCATTTGTCTGAGGGTAATGAGGTCCTTCCTATGTTATTTAATTTTTAATGATTTCATAACAGAAAACAATGGATGACTGCTGGTATTCTATCTGAAAGGCATTTTTCAGTTATGTCTTCTATATGTGTGCTAAGCAATCAATTCTTGTTTAAACAGAATATTGGAAGTGTGTTAGTTAAAGAAGGGATAACACAGAGTTAGGCGTCTTTCTGTGACTCTTGCTCTAAGTAGACATCCAATCTCCATTCCTCTGAGGGCAGAATGGGGGCTGTCAGGAGGTACAAGTACTTCAATATCTCTGTGATGTATTTCTCTTAATTCCTGGCTGGGTCTGCCGTTCAGGGATTAAGGAAGTAGACAAAAGGAGAGGAGGGAATAGAGGAGAGGAGGAAAGATTTAAAAAAGGCCTCCTAACCCATTGGCACTGCTGAAAACTGTGCTTTCCTGAACACAGGGACCAGTGTGTTTCTTCATACAGGACAAATGTGAGGTGGAGTTGTATTACTTCTTCAGAGACTGACAGTGTCAACAAGACTTGCCAGAGACCCTCAGAAAAGACTGCAATGGGGAGGCTTAAAGCTTCCTGGGGACAGGGTGTAATGAAATCTGGGAAGTTAGCACTGTAATCTAATTGCTGTTGAAGGTTTTTCAAGGTCTGCACCCTATAAAGATTTTCAGTTTTAGTCCTCAAACATGAGATTCTCATCTTCCTCCTGAGAAATGGCAAACTGTTTTATTTAAATGGGTTTGGAGGAAGAGGTTTAGAGTTCATGCTTAGATCAAATGGATTTTCTTTCACAGTGATATTATTAATTTGTCATATTTCATAACGAGTTTATGAGTGCCTTTGAGCTTTACCTCTGAATTTAAAGGTACATTGGCTACTGCCTCAACACTCAGATAGAACTGCTAAAAATGGAAGTTAGAAAGTCTTCAGTTTTGTGTCCTAGAGGGCTGTGTGATAATTGCTTATGTAAGTCACCTTCTTATTCCAGCAGAGGTAACCTTCCAGTCAGTTAGAAAGTTATATATAAGTTCTTTAATAAATTTGAAACTTCAATGATACATTTTTCATTTCTGGTCTCTCACCCACGCCAGCATTTTTAAACATTCCAAAAAGGTTTTTTCGTTAGCCAGGAAAGCCATCATATAATTACAACTGACCAAGGAAAAAATAATATTTAAGCTGTTTATTTAAAGAAACAGGAGAGGAAATTTGGTAACCATATTTTTCTTGGTAAAGGCATGGAAAAGTAATTTTGTACCGTGGTTCTCAAAATACATTATTTTAGGGTCAGTAAAAATATTTTCACTGATTTAAGTGACAGCCCTTGGGGATTATTAATTTAGAAACAGCATCTTTGAAGTGACTTCAATATCTTTTATGCACTTTGAAGGTTTGAAATTGAAATTCCATTCTGAAACAAAAGAGAATGCTCTAAAATTCCTAGAAATAACAAAGTACCTTTTGTTGACATTCAGTTGTTTCCTTCCAGTGGCTACTGTGTCATTCTATTCCAAGAGAAACAAAAAGCAAACAAATTTTTCAGGGTCTACCTCTCCCATCCTCCCTCACACTGGCTTATTTCCTCACCTCATATTTGTACATGTTGGTAGAGAAATCAAGTGGGAGGCCATTCTGCCTCTTTGGATTTTGTTCTGAAGGTAAAACCAGGGTCCTGGGATGGGTGCTTTGATCAGAAGCAGCTGAGTTTGGTGCTCAGCGCGAGCAATGTCCATACAGAACGAGACTCTCTCAGCTCAGTGTGGTTCTTTGGAGCCCCATCCTCTGCAGGCAGCTCGAGAGGCAGTGCTGCAGCCTGCTGGGAGCCCAGTGCTCCCTGGCAGGATCCCAGAGAGGCTGTGACAGAGGGAATCTGTCATTCCGCGCTCTGCAGGCAGGGAAAAACTCCCTCCAGCTTCAGAGATACCTTGGGCCAGATTTGCAAAGCTGTGGGAACAAATTCAAAAAGTGTCTGCTGTGCTTGTTCACTCTGTTCCTCTCTGTGTACTCTTCTGGCAAAACTGGTAAGGACAAACTGTATCCTTGGCATTTATATCCCACAATACTGCATGATTTTGACTCCACATAGAATAAGTGCTGCAAAACAGGGTTAATCAAAACGTACCAGACTTAATTGTTCTGTGAGTTTCTGTCTCTGCTTTAAAGTTATTTAAGCTCTGTTTACTTTTGGCTGGTGGTTTTGTAATGATTTAATTTTCTTGGAGTTGTCATGTATCAGTGTATTTGATTAATGCATGGTTGTGTAGCTAAACTAAAACCAGCTATAGTTCTTACTGTTCTGGTTGACCTGTGTTTTGCCTCACAGTTTCTGAATTACCAAGATACTGAAACTCAGCTTTGCTTGCTGTATTTCAGATAGGAAAAGAGCATGTGGGCCTAAAGGCTGTAACTGAAATTCTTCAGGACATCCAGTACAAGGTAAGGCATTGTCTGAAGCAATGCTTCCTTTAATGACCAGAGAGTAAGGGAGCAAGGGGTCTGTATGGAGCCAAGAGAAAGATTTCAGATGTGTCTGTAATAAAACCACAAGTAAAAGCCATCATTTGGTGGCCTGCATGAAAACCTCAGCATTTGAAAATATTCAGATAATACATATTTTTTGTACTTCTTTCTTTTTCTGCTGGCCAGAAAGTTTGATCTATACCAGTAACTGCTTGCAAGTCCTACCTTTTCAGTGATTTCCATGGAGTCAGTGTGAGTGCAAGCACTGCAACATGCTTAGTGAACACCAGCAGCCATATCTCCAAACCTCTCTGGTTTTAATTTGTAGAGGAAAAGAACAGATGAACTGAGCGCCCATAGTAACGTGCAGTTGGAAATCAGCAAAAACACAATGCCAGCTTGTCAGGTAGATTATGTGTGGGGATCCTGAAGGACAGATAATAATCTCAGCAGGACTGAGGAGATATGAGTGCTCTCTAAAATTTTGATGCTGTCCTAAATGACCTTGGGCAAGTTACTTCCATCTCTTTGCTTCATGATCTGTAACACAGAAATAATCATATGTACCTTTGATTTCAAAAGGATTTGGAGATGTATTGATGGCACATTTTTTATTGGTCTGAAGAGATTACCATTCACTTCAGCAGATGCTGAAGTGCAGAAAAATTAGAGAGGAATTGAAATCTTTTAGTTAAGTAATATATGGTAAACTTGAGTCATGATGTTTAATATTACAAACTCTTTATTTATGAAAGTACCAGAGAAAACAATAGTGTATAGAACTCTGTAATTTCATGATGGAGACAACAGCCAAGCAGAAGAAAGTCATGAAAGGCCTGACATTGTGTTGTAATGGTGACTTTCAAAGGGTCAGCATCAAACACACTTTGGCATACATAACATTTTCGTGCATTAAGTATGTGGAACCAGCATTATTTTATTAAGTGTTATCCATGTCAGTTAAGTAAAGCTCACTTTGGCCCTTGATTTTTTAACTCTTTTTGTATGAAACCCCTGACTTTCATGTAGACAATTTCAAGACTGGGACCTGGAAGAAGTCCGGGTGCTAAAGGCAGAAAGTTAACAAATTGCTGGGATAACCTTAAAAATAAATAAAAAATGGAATAAAAATATGTGTTTGTGTAGCTGCAAGGACAAATGCAATGATGATTAAATGGGGGCTCTTAATGAGGTTGCTTTCCACAGGAATTCAAGGCTTAATGTTATAAGAACACAGAATGTGTTTTACCTCCACGTTCATCAGCATTTTAATAAGAAGCTAGAGATGAGATTGATCTGTATTCGTTTTTTCAGGGAAAGTCCAAAACAATACCCTGTTTTAATCCCAACTCTTTATTGCCAGGTAGGTGTCTTTACTTACTTTGGTGTGTGTGGATTAGTAGCTGATGGCAGAGGCTGAGACAATCCTAATCTAAAGCCTAGCCTAAACTGCAAGCCTGAGTGTGTCCCATGGGTGGCAATGAATTTTGCACCTAGCAGGGATAGGGATGAAGTCCCCTTGGAATTTACTGTAAATCTGCACCTTTGTCATGTGAGTGGGATGTGATACTGTAGTCTGTGCACTGCTGGCAAGCTTTGTTGAGGATTTACCAACCCGTCTATAGAGGCAGCTGTGTTCCTTTCTCTACTGTGGCATAAAATAGGATGTGTAAGGCCACCCACTTAATGAGGTAGATTTTTTTTGGCAGAATCAAAAGACAATGCCATAATGCAGTGACAGTTGTATAGCATGAAAGGAACAGTGACAAAGGGAGGCAAATTCAAACTCATATAGCTGAAAGTTAGAGTTACAGTAAGAAATGTGACTTTTTAAAAAATACATTTCTCTAAAGGAATGTTTCTGCAAGGAATACATCTGAGCTAAATTCTGTAAGAGTGGCAAGATCTTTAATTTTTTAAAATAGCCCAGGTCTACATTAAAATATATTAATTATATCAAAAGAACATTGTCTAGGTTGCAAAGTCAAGTGCTCAGCAATTAGGAATTGCAGGAATTAAGGCAGCCTGTGCCTCTCATGCATATCCATTATGAAACATCACCTGATTGCATGACCATAAGTTATTTTTTACAGGACCCCTGCCTCACAGTTCCTGTTTGATGCTGATCAAGTCACATAAACAAAAATTTTCACAAGTCATCTCTAACTATGTGTTCCTCATTTTCTAGGTGCCCGACTTGAGATCATGGGGTCTGATTTGCAGAAGTGCTGAGTGCTTACACCTCCAAGAGAAGTCAATGGGAGCAGTGCTCTGACTGTATTATGTGCTATAGAAAGTTAAATACTCTGAGAAATCAGGTTCTAAGCATGTCATATTGAACATCTCAAATGAATAGATGCATTAGACCTCAACTTCTCTGCCTCAGTTCCCCAGCTTTAAAGTGAGGGGATAATCTGTCCTTCCTCACCACTCAGGGGTGTGGGAGGATAAATTAATTCACCTAAGCCCTCAGGCACTGGAGACATGAGTGTATTAGAAATATAAAAAATGAGAAAATATTCTAACAAGCAGGATTTGAATAGCGTGGGAAAAAGAAGACCAAGTGCCTCATTTTGTACTCAGAATTTCAAATAATATTATGTACTTTTCAAAACAAAATCATCTGTCTTTGCAAGTGAATGGTGAAAGGTTCTCCAGAATAGACACAATGATCATGTAACAACACTGTGTCACAATGCATGCACAGGATGGGCTGAATTAATTCTTGCAGTTCTTAACTTTTGAGTGTTTGATAATGCAACTTGCTGTCCATGAATTTGCTGCGTAATTTCCTAACAGAGAAAGAAAATTACACCAACAAAACAAAATCCATTCACTGACAATCACAAGATTCATAAGCAAGATTTAATTCTACTGATATTTCTCTGAGCTAGTAGTGAAATGGCAGTAACAGGTTAGTTCAACAAGCAGGTCTATTTGTTTCCAGTCTCCCTTTCTGTTCTTGTCAAGCTAGTCACAACCTTCCCCCTGGCTGTCCATGCCATGATTAACCACCCTTTGTCTCCAGCTTCTCTCTAAGTTTGTTTTTTGTCCCCTCTTTTACAGTCAGGCAGTTTCCTCTCCATACTTCTTAGGCTGTATGGCCTACATCAGAAAAGGAAAGCCCTGTGTAGTCTCACTTATGAAGTGTAATGTGACTGGAATCTATGAGAAATTAAAATGAAAATAATTAAAATAATTAAAATAAAATATGTTGTATGTAGAGTTAAAACTCTGCATGCACAAAATATTGTACATTTTCTTCAGCGACAACTGCTGATTCTAACAGTTATTTATAAACCTATTAATAAATATATAAACTTAAAAAATTATGGGATTCTAAGGCAAAGCTTGATGTTTTTCCCCCTCTGAAATTCAATTCACTTTTCCAAAGGTAGGAAGCACCAGTGCATCTCAGAAAATATGTCATCAGAGTTGTGAAGTGAAAAGTTTTTCTTCAGCTGAATTTTCATTGATTTTTTCCTAAGAAGTGAAATAAAATTAATTCTTCAGGCATACCCTAAATGTAGAAGTCAATTAAAATTCAATCACACAGCCCCTATGCCTTGAAAATTCGATGTCTCTTTTAGCTTTTGACATTAACAGGAATTCTTTTATTCCCATAACATCGCTTATTTGTTAATTTAAAGAGCTGTGCACTTGTTATTTTTCACATCTACAAAGTGGCATTTTCATAACTAAAATGCTCCTATGCAGGGTAACTTGCTGTAATATAATGACCACAAGCTCATACATTCATAGAGGAAGGAGTGGGCAGTGCTTGGCAGGTTATAAATCCACACCTTAGCTTGCTGCATACTAACTTTATCATGTGAGCGAGCCCACAGCTGCCATAACTGAAAGACACCATTAACTTCTTTAATGTCATTAAAACTCCACATTTCTTCTGGTTTCAGACCCTCTTCTGCGTGACTACTGGGTGTATGAGGGCTCCCTAACCATTCCACCCTGCAGTGAAGGTGTCACCTGGATATTATTCCGCTATCCTTTGACTGTGTCCCAAGTGCAGGTAACAGCTGTGCTAAAAGTGACCTTGGAATATGGTTATGAGCTAAAGGTTATAGCGTGCAAATATATATCTCAGAACGTTATGTCTGTTCTCCTTAAAGATCCCATTAGATCAGTACATGGCTTTTCAAGTAAAGGTTAAACCTTTTGAGTCACTGAAAGCAATGCAAAGGTCAGAGATGAAAAACCTTGTTATCATTTATCATCTGCATTTAAAATAATTCTTATACTGAAGTGAACGGAAAAGAAAAAAGGATGTCAATGGGCAAAAGAAATTCAGTTCTTTGTAATTGTAAGCTTTCAAATATCGCTGCTTTTTGATGCTGAAGGAACAAAAAAGCACAGGGAGGCACTGCATCCTGGAGGATGAAAAACGTTAATGTAGTACAGACTGGCTAGATTGCATTGAACTATATTTAATTTATCTGTCTCTTTTTTAATTCAGTTTTATTATAAATGTCAAATGGAAGCTACCTATTTAAATTTGATTTCACACGTATGTATTTTAAAATGTTCGGGGTTTTTCTTTCTTAAATTAAATCTAACACTTGTGAGCCTTTCTACGTAAAACTTTTCAAATCTGTCTACAAATAATCCCAGTAAAACCAAAGAAAACTCCTGATGAATGTTCTCCCACAGACTGTGAATCCCAGCTGGAGGAATGTGTGTTTAATTTAAGTGAAACTACCTAGAATCCCTGAAGCTGAATGCATTCATTTTCATTGCCTGCTCTGAAGCATGTGAAAAAATTATATAAGGTGATAAATTCAGATTTAAATTATTTCAGCTTTAATAATTTAAAATTCTTCTAGTGATGTCAGCACAATATTTTAACATTTCTAACAATTCAAAATTGGCAGCATTTCTTGTCTTATGGAAACTGAATTCTAGGTCTAATCATAGATAAAAGCAATAGCTCCCAGTAAGTTATTTGTCTGGTAACTGAAATGCATCCCATCATGAATTTGTTACTTGTTTATGAAAAGGTAAGACTTGTGGCTGCTTACTACTGAGTAAATGCATTACTTACTACTGAGTAAACAGCATTCTGTTGGCATTATTAAATTCAGAATAACTTTTAAAGGCACGGTGCATTTTGTAACTTGTCAGCTCATTGTTCAGATATGATATTGATAAATGAGAGGACTTAATGAGATGTACAAAGTCCACAGCTGTTACACTGAGACATAGCATGATATTGCTAGTTGCAGATTTTGTAGTCTCTATTCCCTTTTAATCCAGTCAGTGCACAGAGGAGAGCTGAGTTTAAGCCACCCACATGTAGTGGGAGACAGCAGGAGGGTGAACAAAAGAGGAATTAAGGAGAGAAATGCAACTTTAGTTAGTATTACTATGTACTAATTTACCACAAGAAAACAAGATGTTGGGCTGTTGTGTGAAGGGGATAAGACTCCTGGAAAGAGTCTTGTGCCTGTGGAAAAGAGTGACCCATAGTGCCTGGGGCAAAGACTGAGATTCACAACCATGGCCTTTGTTAGGTGAGGGGTGGCTGGCTTGTGTTGCTGCATTGCTTTGATAGGTATAAACCCAATCCAAAAACACTGCAGTGATGAAGGGCATGCAAGTCCTGGAGGAGCTTTTCCCTCCTGCTGGCACTTGTGTGGGTGAGATGTGGCTGGAGTTGAGTGATAGATTGGAGCAGATTTGTGCCAGTATGATCCACCATACTTGTCATAGATGAGCATCAATTAGAAAAATGTTCCTCGCTGATATTTATGATTGCAGCATTAAAGGTTGTGCAGGAAAGATAATTATTAGGAAATTGAGAGGCTTTTGCCAAGGTGGGATTAAAAAAATTATCTTTCATCTGACATTGTTTTCAGGTGTCAGTTAAAAATAAATATGGAATAAGTGAGAGGAGGCGATTCTGGGATTCATAAGTTGAAAGGTACTGTGAGGTCTCCACGATGCCCAAACCAAGATTTTGGTGGTTCTAAAACATTTTGCTATAGCCTAAAATTCCAAGATTTTAAATTGTAATTAGCATTTTGGCTGCAATGAAATATCTGGCCTCTTTTGTGCATGTGGGCATGAGTGCCTATGAGAGATTTCATTTAATCACAGAACTGCAGAATGACTGGGGTTGGAAGGGACCTCTGGAGATCATCTATTCCAAATGCCCTGCTAAAGCAGGTTCATCTAGAGCAGGTTGCCCAGGAGAGATTAAGGAGAGATTAGAAATTCAAGGGCTTTTGTCTGTGGAAAATAAGAGGATGTACTATAGGATATACCATTTTGAATCTTC
This sequence comes from Notiomystis cincta, assembly GCA_013398075.1. Classification (NCBI taxonomy): domain Eukaryota; kingdom Metazoa; phylum Chordata; class Aves; order Passeriformes; family Notiomystidae; genus Notiomystis; species Notiomystis cincta. Next base: position 155,543 of record VZRX01012438.1, read on the forward strand.
CATGGAAGGCTGGTAGAGGCATTTAATTTTATTAAGCCAGCTTGTAGTATTAAATCATAGATTTCAGTGCAAATGCATTTCTAATGGGTTTAAATACATTATTTTTACATGTGTCATTATCTTGTAGAACTTTCTTCTTTGGGATACTAGTGAAATGTCAAGTGCTTAATATAAATACTAGTAGCATCTGTGGTTGTAGCCAGTGAGAAGCAAATTCAAGGCTTTCTATTTTCATTTTTCAGGCCATGAAATAATCAAGTTCTTAGTGTCAATAACAAATAAAGAATTACATAATATAATACAGAATAGGTTTTATTTCTTCCCTCTGATCAAACTAGTTCATATATTGCTGACAATATACTAATCGTCTGCAATTAACACAGCAGTATTGATCAGCTTAACAAACTGTGGGTCATAAGGTCAAAAAAAGAATAAAATTGCAATTCTATTTCATGGTCACACTCATAAAATATTTTTACATTTTGTTTTTTTGAAACAATGAACAATATTTTACATTTTGTCATTTTGACATAGGCACAATAGGCTGAGCATTACAAAGTAGAGAACCTTTTTTTTTTCCTGAAGACATTTTCAGATAGTAGAGTTCAGCTGGTGAGTTGTTATGCTACTGATCAAAGTCAATGTTAAGCGAAGGGAGATCTGAGTGTGCTGGTTATGTGAATAACAAAAGAGCAATCCAGGACTGCAGCATCATCATGTGCTTTCCTGGAATCCAGTGCTGTTTCCTCACAGAAAGTAATTTTCTTCATCATGAAACTTCACTTCCATCAAAAAGTTTTTCCCTCTGTGGGTCATTCTGTGCATATTCCTGTCCTCCTATTGTGATTTTTGTCATCTCACTCGACTTTTGTTGAAAAACACAGCCCAGAAAAAACAGTGCTGATTGTTATTGTGAGATACCTCACACATGCATGTACAGTGATGAATGCAGTAGGAGAAAACTCCCTCTGATTAGGCCAGTAAAAAGCAGGAAATAACTGAAAAATACTTGGTTATTCTTCTCTCCACTATATTTTTTAAAAAAATGTGACATTTGTGAATAATGTGCTTTGTGGTTCACTGAAGCCCAGAACAAGTACATTGTCTAAGCCACTCAGAGTAGGAATTTTAAACAATGATGCAGAAGGAGATGTCATTCTGTTGTAGTCATTGCCAGAGTTAACTGGTCTTTTATTGAATGACATAGTCTCTAGTCCTTTTGTCTCTCATTCCGAATCTAAAGCTCCTAAAGGACAGAAATAGTCACTAGCATATGGAGCTGTAGTGGAAATTGTGCAAAATTTATACAAACTGTAAAATAAAGCACTCAGAGGTTCATTCTGAGTGCTGGGAAGTAGGTCCATGTTCTTGGAAGGTGTCATGGAGACATGCAAAATTTTCAAGGAGGATAATGCTTGATAATGTTTATAGAACACATGCAAATGCTTAGTTTTGTGTGCTGTATTCTTCAGCAAGTGTGTAGGTGAAACAGAAGAATGCAGTGCTCAGGATCTGAATACAATGAGTGGTAAAAAAGTCCTACAAACCATGGATATGAATGGTTTTACTCAGTAGAAATGCAGTTGTTCATGTCATGGATTTGCCTCTACACTGGTTAGAACTTGATCCTGAATTTCAGTGTGAACAATCTTAGGTCATCCTTAATGTCTTCTGGGCATGAGAACTTTTGTAAGTGTCCATTCCTGGTAAAAGTATGTGAGTATCCAAGTGTGCTTAGCCATATGCCTCTGAAACAGCTGTTTCACTGGCAGTCCTGCAGGGTGTACTTCTCAGCATTGACTTATGAGGGGCTGGGAGGAGATGGTACCTGGTGAAACAAGATGAGCAGGGCACACATGGAAATTTACAATTGCCACTTGGAAATTTAACAGGGAATGTAGTAGTGTTGGCACAGCTAGTGTCCTTTTCTGACAGAACTACTCACAAGTAGAGCAAACCACCATGTGTGTAGAGGGTCTCTGTCATGGAGGTCTGAACCATGGAAGGAACAACTAAACAAGGAGAATGTTGATCTCAGAAGCAATTCCCCCTTGGAGCAGCAATTCTTGACTTCCCTAAAGACTAAAGAGCAGGCACAGAGATCAGGTCAGTCCTACTCTCCTGATTGAAGAAACTGGAAGCTGCTCTGTGAGGAGTAGCTCCTGGAGAAAGGTTTCACTGTGGGAACTGGGGTGGAGCATTTGTAGTTACAGTGGGAGACAGCTCACAAATGCCAGCTTTGCAGAGAGTCTGCTCTTCCCTCTCCTTCATCTGTGTTTGTTTGAAGTATCTCATTCTCACAAGATCAAACAAAGTCACATTTCTGTAAAGTGCTCCTTCCTAAACTGCAATTATCTCAGACTTTCCAGAGTTGATTCAGATGGTGAAAGAGGATGCTTTTACAAAACTCCTTCAGTGATTTACCAGCCCTTGAGTTCTGAAGACTTTTTCAGTTCCAAGCTGGTAGTGGGTTTGTTTTCAGTTTGCTTGAAGTAAACAACAACAACAACAAAAATCATCCACAACAGGATTCTGCCTCTAAAAGCACCTTCAAGGAGCTTTTTTCATTTTTGCAGTCTAAGCTGTTGCCTTAAATCTCAGCTGCCAGGAGCTGAGTGTTGATTTCCAAGCACACTGGTTTTTTTTTGAGGAAAATGAAGCAGAGAAGAGGTAGCCTCTAAATCAAGTAAATAAGTCTGTATCAATACTGCTGTAGAGTGGAAAACAACACTGAGGGCAGTTGTCTTCCAGGTTGCAGTAAGAAAGTATTCTCTGTAGGCAGGATAAGAATAAAAATGCCATTATCTGCTGCTTAGTACTTCATTTAATTTAATTCTGGAATCATGCTTACATTCTCCCTGTAATATTTCCTAGGGTGCTTTTCATTGAGAAATTAACTCTATAATGTCTTGGATGCTAAAATGATTGTATACTCCAGGCTCCATTTAACTTTCTGTGTATCTTCAGTGTCAAGTTAGAGATGAACTGCACAGTGAAGCATCACGGGGTCAGTACAAGTACAAAGGCTAAGGCTGGGGGAGTCAATCAACAAGTACATTTGGTGTATCCAGCTAAGACAGTTTGTAAATATGTCAAAGAAAAAACATTTTTTCTAGTAGTTGTAACTATTTAAAATACCAGACTCTTAAAAACAGCACTGGTGAACAGTAAGGTAAAGTTTGTCATCATGCAGCACTTGATGCTAATACCAGGGATGGAGAGGGAAGCTACTTATGTTTTTCCCTACACCAGATTAGATTTAGAAAAATCTAAGAAGAGTATAAGCAAGAAACATATTTGTTTTGGCTCAATTGAAATATTTTATATTTTTTTAACTGTATTTGACTTTCTAACTATCTACATCAACAGATCTTTTGAAGCAGTATTTTGTTTTGATCACAAACCCTGTATTTTTTCATATAAAATGTCAAACAGACATCCTCTACAGCTAAGAATGTGTTCAGTATTCTTCTGGTTTAGAAGATAACAACAGTTTCAGGCAGTAAATAAATCACTACGAGAATTTCAAAACAATTTATTGTCAAGCAAGTTATTCCTGAAATGCACTCCTTTGAAGAAGACCAGAATTACAACTCAACACAGAACAGTAAGATTGATTCATAGGATGTAATTTGCAATGGCCAAGATGGTTATAGGTCCTAAAAGAAGTTGTGAAAAGACTAAGAATTAAGTTTGACAAACCATATGCAAATGGTGCAAGAACCCATGTGAGTTCTTGTTTTTCTCTGTATCTCAAGTGTTTTGACAGTGCTGATAACTATCTTAAAATGTTATTAATATAGTCACTTTAGTGTATGGAACCTGAACACTCCAATTTTCAAATCTGCAGAACTGGCTGGACAAGGCTGGTTTGGATCATTAGTCCCATGGTGAAGAATGTGTCTCAGCTTCTTAATTTCTGTTTTTCTGTCTTTCAGATAGAGGAATTTCGAAGACTGAGGACTCATGTTAAAGGTGCTGAACTTCTAGAGGGCTCTGATGGAATCCTAGGAGATAACTTCAGACCAACTCAGCCACTTAGTGATAGAGTCATCAGGGCTGCATTTCAGTAGTAGAGGAAGAAGAACAATGATAAATCTTCAGTCAGGTAAGTAAAAACTTAGCAGAAAAATCAAAACATTGAAATAATTTAGCTAAAGTAGACAATATACTTAATTTTAGCTAATGTTATGATACATTGTCACAATTGTAAATTTTGACACTGTAATTTCTATTTCATCTTGTGGTGTAATAGTTTGGTTTTGTCATGGTTTAACTCCAGTTGGCACCCAAGCCCCACAGGCTGCTCAGTCACTTTCACATGGTGGGATGGGGGAGAGAATCAGAAGGGTAAAAGAAAAGAATTTGTGGGTGGAGGCAAAGACAGTTTGATAGGTAAAGCAAAAGCCATGCATGCAAGCAAAGCAATACAAACCAAGAAAGTCATTCCCCACCATCCAGGCAGTAAATCATGAGGCACAGTTACCTCACAATTACTTCTTGTGGCTTTAAATTTCTCCTGCTGCAGCGAGGAAGAGCACAGTGTGCCTTGGTTAGGTGGTGTATTTCCCCAGTTAATGAGGTTTACTGGTTGATTTCTTACTTCTTCTAGAAGACCAGTGGTTACTTTCACCCTGTTAAAAAAGCAGGGTAGTAATTCTGGAAGGAGGCCTTTAATTCTAAAATGAGGCTTTTTTTTTTTTTTTATGATGTTGTTCTGTCTTAACAAGACTGAATTTTGGCCAACTCCAGTGAAAATACAAGAGGAAACAAATTAACTTCTGTCATGGCTAATTTTTCACGTTTCATTCATCAAAGTAGTTGCTGCTTCTTTCCTGCCTTCATTGACTCACAGAGCAAGAATTTGAGGATGACATAAGAGAAATACACATGTGAACCTACAATTCTGCTTCAGTTATTAAAACCTCCCATGTCATGTTCCCCTAGCCTCTATCAGTTACAAAATAAATCCCCTCAATGCTCAACAGTTCCTCCTAAAGCTCATTATACTTAGTTAATGGATGTTTTACTATAATAAAAAACTTGGCAATGAGATTCAAAGAGAGTTAAAGTCCATCCCTGAAGGCATTTAAGATGTGTAGATGTGAGTTTTAGGGACATGGTTTAGTGGTGGACCTGGCAATGTTGGGTTAATAATTGGACATGATGATCTTAAAGGTCTTTTCTAACTTAAACAAATCCATGATTCTAAGGCAAATTGTTGCCTTGAAAGTAATGAGTCGAGGCACCAGCTTTACGGTGGATTGTGAAATGAAATGGCCCCACCTTGATGCAAATAATAAGAGAGCAAATCTAGGAAATCTTCAAGAAAAGAATCTGTTTGATTGCTTTCTTCAGTAAGTACTACTACTTTTTAGCATAGTAAAATTTTTCCTCTAATTTCCCACAAAACCCCTTTATTTAAATAATAAAAACATTGGGTATTTCCCATTACCTTATTTACTGTTGAAATGCATCATATAAAATCATCAGATCTTCTATCTTCACATTTCTTTAAAGCTACAAAATAAGTGATTTGTCTAGGGTTTCATCTGGAAAGCATGCTGCTAAAAGGTTTTTGATAAACAGTTTTGGGTAAGGATATTTATTTGTACTTTAAGTTCTTGCCCTCTTTAGTTCATGTCAGGCTCTGTTGTGGAGTTAAGCCCATTCAGAGCATGCTCTGGGTCCAGTCCCCAGTTTCATGTGAAGTAACAAATGATCAGGCAGCAGATAACCCATAAAAAAGATTGATAATTCAATGCTTCCAAAAAATAGATCCATTAAAACTAAGTGAGAAGATTATGCCCTTTCCTGCATATGATAGAAATTACTAAATTGGCTGGGATAGTGACCAACAATTTCATGGTCTTTCCATATAGCATAAGCATTCAATATAGTGTCTGCATTTAAACATTTTTGAAGTAAGGGTTTATTTGTATTTTATTACTCTATTTAATATCTTCATCCCAGAGGTTAAACAAAAACCCCAAAACATTGATCCCTTTTTAAAATATTATTTTCTCATTCCCATATTTAATTTTGGGCATATCCCTAAGACCAATTCCCAATTACATGGTTCTCTGCAGTAACCAAATGTTGTCAGTTTAATCTTGAAATGGATGTTTCAAATTCATCCCAGCTTCTGCATAAAAATTACTTGGGAAAATAGTAGCAATATTAAAGTACAATTTTTCTCAGGGAGTGAATAATGCCCTCAGGCCAGTGCAGGTAATTCAAGTCTGTAACAGTGAAATTACTTGACACACTGAGTTTGAATTTTAAGCATGAAAGAGTTTCCTTTACAATGCTGGAATTGAAATGTAAAAACTTCTCTTTTGCTTTCATGTTTGAAATTTTATTACATTTGTCAATACTTATAAAGATTTGTTCTATATAATAAGATTTATCTCAGCTTCACAAAATAATCTGCAGTTTTAATTCTCAAATGATGGAATTTTTAATGCAAAGTAATAGTCCTCACTGTAGGGCCATACTAATTATGGACACTCAAGCACTGAGGAAGAATTGTGACTCCTGGCACAGTGTAGCTCACAGAAAAAAATGACACTTATTTCTCTACACCTGATTGAATTATTTATCAGAAATTCATTTGGTCGTGTCTTTTCAGTTTTGTGTGCATTAGTCCAAGTAGCACTGAACTAATCAAGGTTTCATGATAGATCTTTGCTATTGAGTTTAGGGAGCTGAAAAAATGAGGTGTGAAAAGAAATCACGTGGCTTTGTTCACATTTCCTCTATGCAAAGTGTGAAAAGGGAAGAAAACAATCCTGTTTACTTTGTAGCAATTTCCTCACACCTCTCCGAGAGGAAGGCGTGGGGAACAGCAGCTCCTCACACAGAAATCCTCAAAAAGATTCCTTTCTTTGCAGGAATGAGGGGAGTCCCTTAAGCTGGGACTGCTAGCATCACCTAGATGAAGACTCAGTAGCAGATGAGGAAATAATGGTTTTCAGGGCAGCATCCTCCTAGTGATTCAAGACGAGCATTTCTTCTTTTCAAAGAGCAGATTACCTTTTATTTTAAAGCTCTGGTATGTGTTTAGTATTACAATTACAAACACACTGGTTGACTTATTTTCTTAGACAATGGCCCTCTGCCAAGGCTGCTGGAACTCCTATCAGTAAAGTTTTAATATTTTTTAAAAATTCCAAGCCAGTGTAACACAGCCATTTGAAGAACCTTGAGGAATGTTAGTTTGCCATGACCTTGTTACTCTGTCAGGGAAAGAAGGAGACAAATGTTTCTGTAAGTGTATCCACAGGAGTAGAAAGAGGTGGTTTGAAAGGTCTAATTAATTTTGACTGAATCAGAATGCAGGCTTTATGCACACCATGCTCCCAAAGCTTCAGAACATCTGCTCCTCAGCCTTGATTTAAACCTTGACAAAACAGAACCCTTTATGGCTTATGATCAAATGGCATATGCTGATCTTTGTTGTAATTTGTTCTAGTTTAGTGGGTAACATGCAGAGTTGACACAAACATGGGATATCATGGTGTGTAATACCAGGGAAAGAACTATTTTTTTTTTTTTTTTTTAATGTTCCTCCATCATGGAAAAGCCCAGATCTCAAAATACTCCTCTCCAGTTCTAAGACAAAGTTTGGCCAGGCTATAAAGGGGGCCTTCAGGATGACAAAACAGATAGAACTTTGTAGCTTCTCTGCTCTCTTTAACCCAGTGGGTTTTAGAGTAAGTTTGCTGCTATCTAGTTGGCCTCTCCTGGCTCTGCTTCTTTTCTGCTGAAAATGTATCTCTCATATAGCTTGGGGTTAATGAGTTTTTGGATTCTGTTTTGGTAGGGTTTTTGAAATGCATCCAAATTACATCCAAATAAATGATCTTTTCATCCCTCTTCTCCTGCAGTTGCTGAAGTTTTCAAATACATTTCTTTTGAAAAATCCATTTAATGAGTTTTCTAACTCTTTAAATCATATCCAATAGTGAAAGAACCGGTCAGGTGTTAAGGAGTTTGGAGGAAAAGCTCAGTACAGATTTGCTTTCAGACATGGAAGGTTAAAAAATTGAGTTCAGCTTTAGACAGTGGAGAACAATAGAATAACTACAATAGAGCAGTTGTAATTGAAAGGTGCCTCTGGAGATCTATTAGTTCAATCCTGTGCTCAAAGGAGTGTTAACTACAGTGGGTTGCTCAGAGCTGTGTCCAGCTGGGTTCTGAATATCATGAGGATGGAGGCTCCTTAACCTCTCTAAGAAAACTGTGCCTGTGTACTCCTGCAGGGAAAAAGGTCTTTCTTAATTTTAAATGAAATTTCCTGCATTTCAGTTTCTACCCGTTGCCCCTTCTCCTTTCACTGGATGCAGGTGAAGAGTCTGGTGACATCTGTACTTGTTTTCGTAAAGTAAACAAGTAAATAAAAATAAAATCCCTCTTGAAACATCTTTTCTGGAGGCTGGACAGTTTCAGCTCTCTCAGCCATCCTTTTATGACAGGTGCTCCAATGCTTTACCATGTTTGTAGCCTGTTGCTGATCTCCAAAATGTCTGTGTTTCTTCTGAACTGGGGGAACCCAGGACTGGACCCAGTGCTCCAGATATGGGAGCATTTGCTGGAAACTCTTCCTGGTGCAGCCCAGAAGGCTGCAGAACTTCATTGTTGCCTGACTTGGCTTGAACCTGATGTTTGCCAGGACTCCCAGGTCCTTTTCTGAAAGAAAAGAGAAGGGATAAGAACATTGTGACTTCCTCAGTGTTAATGTCAGTTTCTTTCATACTTCCTGCTTGACTCAGAACCCTTGCTATGGGCATCAAGTTATTTCTTGATGATTTCAGATGGTCTTGGAATAAGATTTGTAGTTACTGTTGTTATACAGTAAAGCCTTACAGGGACAATAAATGCTACCACTTCTAGAAAGCAATCAACAAAAATCTTTAATCTTTCATTTTGTTGAAGGCTATTTATTTTACAGTTGTAGGCCTGACACACTATTTCTTAATATGTGAATTGTGAGTATTCCAGAAGGCTTGCTGGAATTTTGGGGCTGGCCACCTTTTCTAATGGATAAGTACTTTTCTGGTACTGTGTTCTTCATTGAAGACAGCATTATTTGTGGTTTCCAATGGATTTATCACCCCCTCCTTAATTCTTGTGGCTTTACATCTGGCCTTTCCTCTCTTTTATGTAAGTGAAACAGCTTTATCTGTGAATGAGCAGGATGCCTGATTTCAAACACTTGAGTATCAACTTGAATTTGTAATGACAGTGGATTCAGTATGGCATGCCTACACATCTTCATCCCTTCATACACCATGGTGTATACACATGATTCCATGCACAGAGGGGGTAAATGGCATTGCTCCTATTTGCCAAGAGGAGGTTAAATAGGTGCCTCTTACAGAGGTCATTGAAATCCACAAAATTCTTTTAATAGAAGACAGTAAGAGCTTGTTCTAAAAAACAGGTTGCTAAAAGAATGTTTTATTTTTAAACTGATAAACCTTAATTTGCTTTCTTCTGAGAATAATTAATAAATTAAAGAATTTGATCTCCAATGTGTTTTCTCAAAACTCCCCATCTTAGACACAATTTATTTTGTATTAATAAATAATTATCCTCCAAGTGTGACAATGTCTTACACCCACTCCATCTACATACATACATTACTCAAGTTCTCCTGAACAATTTTTTATTCATGACTGATTCAGAAATTCCTGAGAAAGCATCCTTTTCTTTATATTTTTATATTTTTATATTTTATATTTTTTGTATTTTTATACACTAGTGCATATACATACTCATACATACACATACATCTGTGGTAGACCTCAGACTGCAAATAGCTGCAAGTTTATTCAATGTCCTGTAAATTATGATAGCAGAAATTAATTCAGATTAAAAACATTCTTAATATAATTACTATTTTCCTGGTTGTACATTCAAGATTAGAGAAAAAAAATAATGACATCATTAAAATAGCAAGGTTTTGCTAGGCCTGGGGAACAGGAAGGTGTAATTTAGGATGGGAGGAGCAGAGACTGCATTTCTGATGTGGAGAGACTCTCTGCATGATACTGAAAGGTCTAAGCAGACAAGGAGAAAGTGGCACAACATTTGTTTCACAGCAAGGAGAGAGGGCTATGTGGTCACTACCTGGTGCATTTGTTAATGGATAGTGCAAATTCCTGGCTTTTGAAGCTGCTGAGCAGCTCATGTGGCAACAAAACTGTGCTGCCCTTTCCCGAGGATATTGAACAAGGAGGGGATCTGGTGTTGCCAGTGGGAATGAACTACTACTAAACAGGTAGTGGTGCACTCTCCTCTTAATGGAATTGTGAATTGTATGATTTCAGATTGTAGAATATGAAGTAATATTCAAATACAGAGTGAGCCATGGAGCTGCAGCTTGCCTTTGAGAAATGGGAAGTGTGATGCAATGCTATGGACTGTATTTCTGTGTTTAAACAGATCTCAGTGAAATTTACATTTTAATGGACAGTTACACTAGCAGTCCATGTGCCTTTACTCTCTTTACTAGTAGCATTTGCAATTTGTGAAGTTCACAAACAAGTTGCTCTGCAGAAGTTCTAACACTTGAGGATTTTATCCTTTCCTGTTGTGTAGGTCCAGAGCTGGAATGAGCTGTCAGCAGCCATGCATCATTAGGCCACTATGACTGTTCTTATCATTTTCCTGTTGAAAAAGTCTCAAATCAACCCAACACAAAGATTATCAACACCAGCTCTTAAGAAATGCAAACATTGATTTCCTAGATTTGAAATATGAGTATTTATGTTGCTTCTAAGTGAGTGATTTTTTTATTGGTCATTCTTTATCTCCATGAATTTAGAGCTTAAAAGGTGATTGGTTTAATTGTTAATTTTTAGTCTTTTACAGAAACTGAGCTTCATGTTATCACCAAAACTGACTATTGTTCTTCTGTATTTAAGGTCTTATGTCCAGTGCCCAACCCTCTGCTGCCACTTCAGAGTTCTCGAGAATGTGCTTGCACTTGAGTGCATGACTGTAGGACAGAGGGCCAAACACCTTTGACTTTAGAGCCACTGGAAGCAAAACAAAACTTTTGGAGCCTTCAGGCAACCAAAAGCTCCAGGAATGACTGAAAAATGGTGCCTTTTGAGGTTGTTTTTCACAACTTCATTGTAATAGCAGGGAGCAGGGCGGGCACTGAGATTGCAAGTGAACCCTGTAATATCAGCATAAACTTTTCCCCACTGCTGATGATTCAAATAAGTGACTAGAAAAACACTTTTTTTGCTTAAGTGACACACCTCTGACACAGGGAACAGAATGTAGGGACTTGGTAGCCAGAAGCAGCCAAGAGTCATAGACTGGTCCTTGCTGTGGTAAATGTTTATGTGTCCAGGCCAGAGCATCAGTATAGCAAGTGAAAACCATTTTGAGTTTTCAGAGCTGGTGTCATACTGGAATTGTCCTTGTTCAATTCCTTACAGAGCTCTTGTTAGAAACACAAAAATTGTGGAGGAATGGAAAATGATCAAAATTCCTTAGCCTGTAAGGAAGCAAGGAGGAAAGATTATTGTGCTTCCTTTTCAAAGCTAAAAAACTCCTAAGGTAGTCTAGGAATCAGATCTCTGCTTATGCTTCAAATAAGGTATTGTGTGCTCCTAAATTTTGTGACCTGTGACTTTCTACCAGCATCACACAATCTTTCCTATTCATAATTCACTGTTATCATCAGCTTTCCATAAAAAGAGTTTTGAGAGTATAATTCCCAGCTGTTCACCATAAACCATGTATGTTTTGTAGACTGCTGGTTGGGAACTGACAATGTAGCCAGGAGCCCAGAGTGTCTGTCATACAAAACACCCTCACAACGTGTTTATTAGCAATCACAACACACAAGTTTGGGTCTGAACATGCACTGAAACTCTGCCATGGTTTATTCACTTATGGGAAAAATGCTGCAAATTAGTGGTGAGTCAAAACAGTAGGAAGCTTAAATCATCATTGACAAAGCTACACACATTTTTAGAAAAAGAGAGTAGTGCCTATAAAATATAATGTAATAGGCTCTCAAATATCAAAGAAACTAGAAGGACATATAGGTACATATGTCTGTACAAGACAGAGAAGAGAGCCTGCAATATGCTTTCCTCCTTCAACAAAGTTAGGCACTGGAAGGGACTGTTTTACCTGGATGAAATCACACAGATTTAAGCAGAACATTATTACTCCATTGAAACTGAAGCCCCAGGTAGGCACAGGTCCTTACTCTTATTGGAATTTTTGATTCTGATTATTTCATATGGATAAAGACAATGCAATGAAAAATATGCAAACTCTTGCTAAGCAAACAGGCATGTTTTGTAAATAAATAGCAAATGGAAACTACCAGATTATTTGGATTACTGAAAATGTTTTTGCAACTGATACTTGCCACTCAAGGAAGAGAATGTCAGCACTGACTGTTAGCAATGTCTTATGGATAAGACAGAGATAATGACAGAGCAGTGCTACCTAACAAAACTTTATTTAAAAACATTTATGCATCTCCATAGCTCGAGACAACCAAAAGTGTATTTTGGTTAGCTAGATGTAGCTGAATGCCCACAGAACTTGATGTAGATTCAATAAATTGGAACCTTTTCATGGAAGGCATGCAAAGTGTTTCAAGAAAGATAAGGTTTGATAAGGTACTCTGTTCTCTTTTCTGAGGCACTCTGAATCCATGCCTGGCTGTACTTTCAGGTGCTGTTTCTAGGAAGGTGTAGGACAAAGGTAATGTTTTGTCAGTATTATACTGGTTTTACCACCCATGTATTTTGATTTTTAAAAAACTCTTAAATGTTTTGATTTACCACAGTGTTAAGGAGGAGAAGGGAAAGTACTTCCATAAAGAAAAAGATAAGAGGTTATGTGACACCGTGGTGGTAAGGAATATGGTAGGACAAAAGAGGTAGAAAAGCTCTCCAGAAAGGAGACTGACTACTTTCAAGCAGAAGAATAAAGATTTTGATCTTTGTAGTGATTTGACCTAAAGCTGCTGCAATGGGACATCTTGCTTCCTCTCTATTAGATGGAAAGACATACTATCTTGGCCATTCTATTTAATTTCTCCATAGTGTCTTTATTTGCACTTTCTCAACACTTTTGGACGACTTTGAAAAATAATCCTTTCCACTGAAGTTTTCTTATATCTTCTCTTTTAAATATATTCTCTCTATTACTATAGGAACATTAGGATCTTTGTTTTTTAAAAATATACCAGCTTTGCTCCTTATCTTTACTCCTGCTTCTGCTTCTTGTTTCTGAGATAAAATATATATTGCATTTATCCCAGTTTTGTACAAGAAAATTTTCTCTGTGAAAGAGAATATAGGTACATAAAATTATTATGTGAAAGAATTAGATATAAATATTCTTGGGAAAATAATGATTTTTTTTTAACATTCTGAGGTTGATTTCTGAGTTTTGAGTAACCTTGTTAATAATTTTTTTTTTCAAACCATGTGTATTGTGAAGAACTCTTAGATTTTGCAGGTATTTACACTTAATGGCAATGTTCCTGGAAGATTTTTTTGGGGAATGGTTATTTGATCTGTGGAGGACTTCACCAGAACCAGTGGATCTCTACTTATATATGTAGATATATGTAGGACTCAACCCAAGCAAAGGAAATTTCAGGGAAAGAAATATAATCTACAAACAAGGCATCTAAGCAATTTTTTGTTAAATTGCACATGCCCATTTGTACAATTGTTACTGAAATACTACATTTCCAAAAACTTTTCAGAAGAGTAAGAGAAGCAGGTATCTTCATATCTACATAAACCTTTGGCCTGAATAGTGTGTTACTTAACCACATATATTATGGAACAGTGCTATTGATTTAGCATGGAAGGAAAATTATTGTTAAACAAGAATAAAGGGTAAACATGGATAACAACAGTACCAATACATATGATCAGTCTTTTGTCAGATAATACATGAAGTATTTCTGTAACACAGAAATCTCCAGACTGGCTCATAATTGGGCTCCTTTCAAAAAGTAATTCATTAATACAATAAGTGCCTAAATCTCAGTTCAACTTAATTTCACTGACTTTGACTTTTGGACTAAAAGCATTAAGCTTGAACTAGCTAAAAATGTACAAAATGTGCATTCAATTAAGGAGTAATTAGATACTCAATCACCCTTACTTCACACTAGGGATTATCCAAGAAAGAAGAGAGGTACTACTCGCTGCAGTGTGTAAAACAATTTTCTTAATTAGTTTAGCACTAATTGAGATTGAGGAAGTGTCACTGTGTCACAGCATTAGTTTACATAAATGGAACCTTAGAAATACAAAGGTTTTGGTTCTTCTTTTTAACTTTCTCACTCGGATTGTTCAGTCTTATTCACTGATCCAGTGCCTTCTGGCCACACAAATGGAAACTTTCTGTTCACTTCAGGGAAGGGATTGGTCCCTGCACCCCTGTATCAGTAACTCACTGAAAAATATGCCAAGAGTTTTTCCAGAGATGGAGAATAACTTGTTATTACTTGGTTGTTGTTTGTTTTTATTATGTTACACCTTTATACCAAGCCCCAGGAAGAACTGGGAATCCTCTGTGCCATTATGTGGAGTGTAAAACCCAGTGCTCTGTGAAGGCCTTGCAGCCTCCCTTAGGAGGCAGCTGGTAGAAGGCTCTTCAGGTGGACCATCAAATGGTGCTGCTGCCAGACAACATGACCTTTGGGGGGTATGGAATGATAACCAGGGAGTACATGGAAATCACAACTCAGATTTTCTCATGGGTGGGCTTTGACTTCTCAGCAGCACTGCTGGTGACTGACAACCTCTGCCCTCCCTTCCTCTGTCAGCACCAGAGTGGGAACTCTGGAATGTGTTGACTCTTCCTGCAAGCAGTTGTAGCCCCAGGTGACCATTTGCATATGAGCACTTCCAGATTGTTTGTGTGTATGCATTGGGCTATTGTTAGCACTATAATAACCTCAGGGGGAAAAAAGGAAATTATTAGTACAACAGAATGAAGCAGTTTGACACTCACACCTACTGCTTCTCAACTGAGAGCATTGGGGCAACCTGAGCACCTGGATTCTTAAGGTTATGCCAAAGCACATGAATATGTGTTTGCATGAAATCAAGTATTGATTAATGCTGCTAATGAATAAGAATATTACTGCTATTAGGACAAATTGATGATTTTTGAAATTGAAAAGGTGATTGCTTTCTGTTCCTTGAGCTCACCTGACTCCCATGAGAGCTGGTACTCAGCACTTCATTTAGTAAGGCCCCTAAAAAAGTAAATGCTAAAAAGTTCTCAGTGTATTTTTCTTTCTAGTTTACTACCATGAGCACCAGGTTAGAATCAATTACCAGATTGATTCAGAAAGCCAATTGTAAAACTTTGTTTTGAATTAATAATTTTCCCACTGCATTTAACTTTCCATTTTTACTGCCATTTCCTCCATTGCTAGTAAATCTTGCAGCACTGGCTTTGCCCTAAAAGAGAAGAATCAGTACCATTATGTCACTGAAGTATATACCCTGAAACTGCTCCCACCTGCTGTCATGAAATCCCAGCTTTTAGTTTTCCCTGTCTCCCTGGCTGGACATAAACAGTCTTTCAGACCCACTGTGGAGGAATTTCAGTAACATAATTGTTCCATTCTCTTTTCAGAGAGGGGGAAGACAATGCTCCCACAGTGCCCGCAGATGAGAAATGGAAACTTTTGAGACTGCTGCTTCAGTTGAACCACAAAGCCTGTATTGTTTGTCTTCATCTAATTCAGCCTTGATAGACAGCTGTGACAGTTGGTCTGTCCACATGGTCCAGTGAAATTCTGGGAATGGGCTGTACATTAAAAGAAGAAAATGAATTAAATCTTCCAATTCACACTGTTAACTACTTTTAAATTGTTGTTATCGTTGCTTTTATAGCTACTTTGCCATAGCATTCAATAGTCATCTGTGATCCAAATAGTACTGATTTTAAGCTTGGTATGAATGCTAATATGTAGAAATACTCATTATTGTTTTGAATGTTAGATTTACTTTTATTCCATATCATCTCTTGTGCTGTCAGTAACCATATTTTCTGTAGAGGGGAGATGCATTCCACAAAGGTAATAAAAGCATTGTTTGTTCTCAAAGAGTATTATACAAATTCAGAATTAATTTTTTGGCAGAAAGGAGCACTTCTCTGCTAAACAGATGCACTTGACATGGTTTATCTGAATAAAGCTGAATGACATTTGCATTGCTAGAAACCTTACTGAAAAAAAGGACTGTCTGGAACTAAGTAAAATTAACCAATATAACAATAAACAGAATTGTCTGGATTATTTTCTACTTGGTGAGCCATGGAACTTTGCAACATACTGTTCAATTCAGGCAGAAAATTTTCAGTCTTTGTTCTCCTGTGAATTATGACAGTTCTATTTGTTCAGTACATTGCTGAGGATGGTGGTCTGGGGACTTGCTCTGCATGTCCTGAGCTCGCTGCACAGCATGGGGATTGCCACGCTGGGCCACACATGACTTATCTGACAGAGAAGATAAGGCAAGGGTAGCATGACCCTGCTAATCAACCTCATAGCTTCTAATTCCTGAGAAACACCAAGATCTGAAGGACAGGGTCAGTATTCTGGGAGGCAATGGCTTTGATCACTGTAGCTATTAGTGAGGTCCCCTGTCCTAGCATGAGGGACATTGCAGAGATCTGTGTCAGTGGAAGAGCCCCAGAGGCACAGGTGGCAAGTTCCAGTCTTGGGCACAATGAAGATGCAAACTGAGGGCTCACAGAGGGGAGGCCACTCCCTTGGAGCAGATCAATCATCAATCACAAAGTCATTCCCAGGTAATGGTAAATGGCATCCTTAATCCACCTTGTCAAGTGTTATGGGGAGAGCTGCTACTGAATAATGAGTTAAAAGCTCTCTGAGTAATTTAAGTGTATGTTAGGGGCAGCAGAAACAACAGGACAAACCCACACACTGCACATGAGCTGGGTGAGGGGCAGCAGGTATTGCTGAGCACTGAATGTGTTTGTAACTGGGTGTACTGCAGAAATACGTGCTTGCTTTGGAGGTAAACCTTGGCAGCATGCAGGGCTTAGAAAAACTTCTTTTTCTTAGGGTCATCTCCATCTCCTGCCTGCATTTAATGAATCTATGCAATGGGTTCAGGATTTCAGTGCTGGCCAAAACCACACTTTCCACCTGCAGTGTCTGCAGCATGTGTGTGTGTAGCAGCTTCACTGGCTGCTACCCCTCTTCCTTCACCAGTTTCTCCCCAGGCAGCTGCAGCCAGAGCCCAACCCCAACACTTGTTTACCAGCCTCTGGCCTCCCACTGATCTGCATCATATCTCAGGGCAGGAGAAGTCTCTGTTGCAATGGCCTGGCTGGACTGTCTGTAGTTTTTGACAGGAGCCTGAAAATTTGTCTTAGTTGTTAGGTTTGGTACTAGAATGCTGGGAAAATAAAACAAAGCTCTGAGGTAGAAGTCAACTGTTTTCTGCCAGATGAGGTTCTGTTCTTGTCTCCTTGTGCTCAGCAATGAAATATCCCTCCAAAAGTGGAGTGAACCCAGTTCCAAACCTGACAATTCTCAGTTTATATGCACAGCTCATTCAGATCTTCTCCCTTTGCATACAACATATTATTAACTACTGAGTGTTAACTGACAGGAACTGTAGTAGTATTATGGCAAATATTGACGTTATGATGAAATCTGAACTAGATTTATTCTCTAAATAAACATGTTCCTTATCTTGGAGCTGGCTGCTATTCTTGTGGCTGTGAAATACAGATACATTGCAAAGTAAATGATGTAATGTCTCCGCCAAAAACTCCATTATTTCCCTTTCCTGTGCTCCCTTCCTGTGTTTGCTGTTCTTTCAAGCATTGCCTTGTGCAGCGAAATTCTAGTCATATAAATACTACTATACTGAGGATTTGAAGTTAGTAAATTTGTCTCAACATTTGTCAGACTTTTTTTTTTCCTAGGCTTGGCTTTGAAAGAAAAAGAAAACCCACTGGTAAAAATACTTAAAACAGTTTTGTATCTTAAGAACCAGATCTAATTATAACAACAAATTCATTTGCAAAACACACCCATTCTAATTACAGATTGGTCAACCCACATTCGTTGTGTGTTGGGAAAAGTTATATTAATGTTTCTGGTTTTGGTAGGAATCCACAGGGAAGAATTTTCAGGAAGGGCTGTCTGTGTATTATTTCAGTTACACTGCACCCATGAGAGGTTTTATAGAGTGTGGCAAGGCTCTCCTCCAATTGGAGTTCCACAAGACTGCCTTTGTATTAATATCTTTAAGAAATCATGAGAAGTGATAAGGGGGTTCTGAGGGTAGTGTAAGGCTGTAAATTAATAATTTCCTCTTCATCCCTACAGTTGCTGAAATTTTGCATCAGTTTGCTCTCTGGAAGTATTTTAAAAGTAAATGTTAATGGGCATAATGCTTCACATAATTTTAGAGATTTATCAGAAATGTGAATTACAAGTTTCCAAGAGGTGTTGAGCAGTTGCACACTTGTTGGCCACTAAATCAATGACCTAATACTTAAAAGGAACTTTGTGCCTCATCAGGCAAAAGCTGGCTCCACAGGTTTCTGATAAACTGTAGGAAGGTATTGGGAACAGGAGGAAATCCACTCTTGGGAGAAGGAAGGTGGGTTGGGGCAAAGGCCTGCTGTCAGTGATCTTCCATCTGCAGGTGATCTGTTCTTCAGTTTCCTCTGTAGTTTTCCAGAGCTCTCAGAAAAATTTAGAGCCTTTTAACTCTTAGTTTGACTTCAGACCACGGTATGATGTGCTTTGCACCTTGGGCTGTGATTCTGGGCTCCCACTTATCTGAACCAGAGGAGCTTAGAAGCCTCCCTAAAGCTGCCTTTTGCCCTGGCTCCCACCTTTCCCTTGTGTGAAAATTAAGTCATAGGCAGGCCAATAATAAATTCTGATCCTAAAATATTCCTGTGAGGTAAAGAGGAATAAATTGGTGTGGGATAAAGGATAGGCTTGATCCCAGACATTACATTGGCAGGTGTGTGGTAGTGGCTGTGTATGGAAACAGATGTGAGGTAGGACATGAGTCTAAGAGGAAATGAGAGTGGTCCCTGGCCAGCATCCTGGTCTGCATCCTAAAGGTTGACTCATCTGTATTCCTGACTCTCAGAGGATAACTGAAGACTGCTGTTCACTGAGGAGATAAAAGTGCTTGACAGCGGGGCAACATAAAGAAAAAATAATTGCTGAGAAATTTCAGCTGAATTTTACTGAGACTCCAGAAGGAACTAGGAGAGGAGATCCATGCACAAGAAGTCACACCAATCAGCCAGACCCTGCCAGGGTGCAGCTGCCACAAGCACAGACTCACCTTCATGGTGGGCACAGCACTGGTGCAGTTATGGCCTTGGGCAAACTGTTCCTTTCATGGTTGTCACATCCACTCCAGTGAGAATGAAGGGAAGCTTCCTTCCTTGTAGAAATGGAGGTAGCCTTAGGGGGAATGATGGCTGTAGAGAAAAAGGGGAAAACCTTCTAGGGGTTGAGAATTGTGGAAGGAGCACAAATTTTGGCCTGCTTTTTCTTTCTTGGCTGGGTTTCACAGTGGTATCATGAACCATGGAGTTTATTTGAGATGTGTTCTTCCTTTATACATCAGTGCTGCCTGCTGAAATGTCAGGTAGCTGGAGAACCACTCACTACATCTCCTGACACTGGACCATGCAGGATGATTTTAGAAGTGTTTATGTGCACATTTTTTTATGAAAATGTAGCTGCCATTGTAAGCACACCTATGTGTGTGTATTTACCTCTTTTACACATAAAAAAACCCTTCTAAAAACAAAAACACTTTAAAATGAACTGTAGAACTTCTAATCAAAGTTAATATATTTCCCTATGAAGACTATATGCATAGGATCAGCTCACCAGCCCTGTTGATGTTTGTATGATTGGGTTTCTCTCTTTGCTTAATGAATTTGTGTCAAAGTCCTGTTCCTTTTCCTGTCCCCTCATTGTTCATTTTACAGCCCCAGGCCTTTTATATTGAATGCTGTCTGAGACTTGTTCTGAAGACATTATTCACTTTCTCATGAGCTTTTCTCTCTTACAGCACTTTTTTGAATGCTTCAGATTTATTAAAGAACTTACCTTTACAGTCACTTTGCAAATACCTCCTCCCCTCTATCCTGTGAGGGTTCTTCTGTGGTCACAGATTATCTGTATCATGCCAGGTATAAGAAAAAGACCCAGCAATCAGCCAGAGAGATTCTTCTTATGGACCTGCAATGCATGTACTCCTGGTCCAGGAGAATTTGTTATACCTTAAATTAGCCTTATTAGCAAATTAAAACCCCAGCATTGACTCAGTAGTCAGATCACCTCTTAAGTCTTCTCCCTGATTTGATGGGATAATTACTACTAATGCAAGCTTTGCTTTTCAATGCTGGGTTATTTTTTGTGATTCTTCTGCTCAGTATCTTCAAATGCTTCTCACCAGCATTCTTCCCATGCTGTTTACAGAGACAGTGGCAGCTTTTTACGTCTGCTTGGCCTTCCCCAGAGCCTGACCTCATCCTGATCCAGAGGCCCTCCCCAAATATCAGGGAAACAACAGAAGATGGGGTAAAAGAAGGGAAATATTAGATAAACTTGGAAAGAATTTGCCCTATAAAGTACACAATGAGCAGTTTAAGCCTTGAATAACAAAGAAGAAGAAAGTATAAACATAATAAACCAAAAACAGCATAAAGAAACTTCCTTAAGCTTCATTTTCGCTAGCAGGGATGTAGTTGGAAATATTCCTTCTCTATTTCCATCTCAACTTGCTTGTGTTGGAAGTGATCCATTCTGGGTTGTGTAACACCAGCTGACTAACCCACAGCCAACTCCCAAATCAGTGATCAGAAACTACATCCAGCCAGCCTTATTCCCTGAGACTGCTTCTCTCCTGCACCTTTCCCACCAGTGACAGGGAATTGGCTGCTTGTCCTTGGATAGCAAACCTTATCCAAAACCCTGGCTGTTCACCACATTCCCTGTGCTGGGTTACCTTCCCACCCCCACCACATCTCCTGAGATGGAAGACAATAAAGAAATAAGATCAAAACACAAAGTCCATTCTTTTACAAAGTAAAGCACTCGAGAAGGCCAGAACTTCAAGTGCATAAGCAGCTCCAGTGCTTATTATTAAAGGTGATGTTTGTGTCTGAGATGGAGACAAAAACAACTTGATCTTACATAGACATAAATTCTTTTCCTCCCTTAGGCTTTAATATAAATATACACTACAAACAGTGCTTTCTGAAGTGCCTCCCATGTAAACATCTGACAGTGGTGAGCATGAAACAGATGAAAGCTGTGATAAGGCGGTGAACACATACAGCTGAATATGATACACCATGTCAGCAGTATTTTAAATAGCAGGTATAAAGCAGCTCTAGAAAATGTGTGTTTAGCCTCATGTTGTGCAGATACCAGGGTTTTTCTTTTTGATGCACTAGAGGTCTGTAGGAAGTGACTTTCATTATCTTGGATCATAAGTTGACAATGGTTTGGTCTCTTTAGCTGGGTAATCAAATGTGTGGCCAAGCAAAAAGGAAAAAAAAATGCAAACCAAAGGTAGCTGAAAGATTTATTCATGGCTTGGAAACACGTAGTAGTTCACATAGATAAGGAGATGTTTACTCAAGAGAAAAATAAAAAACAAACACAAAAGACTCTGGGAGCTGTGTGCTCTTGGCAGGGAAGCTGCTAATGATTACCAAGTGCATGAGTCTCAGTGTGAAATTATAGGCTGTGATTAAGTGGATGTGCTGCAGCACTTTGAACCTTCTTGATTTTTTGTTTTGACCACACAATTTAAAATGGAATCCTAGAAACACATGAGGCTAGAGCATCTCAAATACCTGTGACTAGGGCAGTAATGAATGAAATTTATTGCAGAGCCAGAGGACCCAAGAAATAAGGACATGAGGCACAAAATTTTTACAGGTGTTCTGTAAAGATGTGTAATTGCATTATATTATCCAGCCACTAGATGTCTGCATACTATAGAGCTTCAGGCAGGGTTTGTTCCCCAACATAAAAGGCAAACAAAGAAAATGTTTATCTGCAGATGTCTCTCTCTCTATCATAATTTGGCATCTGTTTTTTCTGACCTACGTCCCTTGTACAATGAGGGATCTGTGGGCAAAGAGATACTCTGCAAGACAAATTATATATATGAAAATGACTGGTTTCTGTTAAAACTGGAAAATAAACTATAGATTATGCCATATGTCAAGATCACATCTATTCAGACAAAATTCACAAATTAAATACAACAGGGCCACCAGTGATTTTAGGAGCACTGTAACTCTCAGTGCTGGTTTGACTCCAGTTCTTCAGGGAGTCCCACCTGGTTTTGTTGCTTATTATTTGCAAAATGGAGCATCATCTGTTTGATTTCAGTGGAATCAGAGCTGTTAGGAAGTGTGAGCCGTGATCACTGTGAGCCCACAGATAGTCCCCCAGGTGCTTGCTTTGTAGTAACAGTGTTAAAACAAGGACACACCTTTCCTGAACTGTAGGACAGCCCAAACTAAGTGTGCTCTGCATGGGCAGTTGTTTACACACTTGTTTGGCATAAATACTTTTCTCAAAGGATTTCCCCAAGGCACAGTGATCAGCAGCCCTTCCTAGGTGCTCACTGTGCTGAAATGCCAATAATAGGATGGGAAAAAAATTCCAGGGCTTTCAGGGCTTTGCTAATGCCTAGAAAACATATACTGCTTGAGTTTAGATACTCAGCTTCAGAGGGCCCTCTTGTCTGAGTCCATGGGAGTAAGTGAAGGCTGTGAAATTTTGTGAAAATTACTGGTTTACACAAGGCAGTACCTGCAGTGTCTCAAGTGAGGACCACTACAGAGACAGATTATCTGTGTCCTATAGCCCTTGAATTTGAACTCTGCCTCCTCTCTCCAAAGGCCTCTTCACACCTCTATCATGTTGCTTTTATTTGTTGGTCCAAAATACAACTTTCTCTTGCTTTTCCCTATCTGTTGTTGCCTTCCCTTGCTGTTGTGAAGCCTTTCCCAAACACATTTAGTAGTGAGTGACTGCAGAGCACAGACATTTTTATGTGCCACTTGATATTATAGTATTCACCCTTTCCCAAAAGGTTTTGAGTGGTGTTTAAGACTTTCCATGCTTTATATCTCTTGGCTAATTAATCAAGTAGCCACCTAAATTCAGTTTCTCATTAACAAAATTGAATCCAATATTAAGAATTCATTTTCATTTTAGAGTTGATTACCATAATTGTGGTTAGTGCTACATCACAATTAACTTTGTTTTTAATCACTAAAAGGCCAACAATCTCATTTCACACTGTTTTCATCTGGGTTCATAAAAGCAAAAAAGGAAGGTCTGATAGGTGTCCTGCATTTACAAACTGCAGAAACTTTCTTTCACTGACCTTAATAGTGAGCATCAAATTTGTGAAGCTTAGGGACTTAGAGTGAGGAGGAAATTTTTCTCTTTTTAAGAAGTGGAGGAATAATTGAAAAGGTGTCACTGCTACTTCTTTTTGAATTAGAGTAGAATCCCGTTGCTGTTTATGGGAATGCTAAACTGTGCCATTCTTTACCATATTTTTTTTTAATTCACAAAGCCCCTGAAATTATTTTGTCAAGATTATTTGTCTTGAGACAAATGTGTGCTCAGACTTAGGGTCTCAAAAGTAAGGATTCAGTGAAGCCCTTGGAAAATGGGTCTTCATTCCACTTGAAGAAAAGGAAGTGCTTTTCCTGACATTTTAAAAACTTTTTTGAATTGTAATGAAGTTTTAATTGAGTTAGAATGCCCTGAATTACAGAGATTTTATATTTCAGTCAGTTTTAGTGGATTTTTTTAAGGGCTTTTGTTATGCTAGTTAAACTTCTCTTTTCACTGAGCCTCCAGCTCCTGTATAGACCAACCTGCATTCTACATTTGTTTTGTGGTGTAATTGTTTTTAGTTCTCAAGGACAGAGGAAAGAAAAAGGAATGCTTTTTGAGAAAGTATCTGTCAGTTGTCCTGTAAATGAAGAGAGTGATAATATGTGGTTGCATTTCCAGCTCTTAACAGGGGAGACTTTGTGATCTTGAATACACACCTCCTCTTGCTAATTAGCCAGTTTAAAAAGTGCAATCTGGTATTTCTCTGGGAATATTTTCATATAGAAAGTAATTTAGCTATGCATAGATGATATTGATTTTATTTTTTTTTTACTACAGCTTCTTTCCAACCAATTTCTAAGAGGAAAGAGCCAAAATACATTCAACCAGGTGATGAGACACCCCTCTTCCCCTCACTTTATGCCTGTCCCTTTCCCTAGCAGCCAGAAGAATGAGAGAAAAGAATCAAAATATGGTGTCCTTACCAGCAAAAAATTCCAGCTGACATTTTAGCTGTACTGGACATCTACATGCAGGGGTAAGACTGTTGTCACCCAAATCAAAGCAGATGCACCTGTAAGAGGAAAACATTTGGCTAGAGCAAGGAAAGACTTAGAGTCAAGTCTAAATCTGGTCTCAAGGGCTTTTCAATTGCTAATTTAATGAGATCATGTAGGGTTTTATATCTCCTTGTCTTTCATTAGGTTTTAATGAGATCTTTTTCCTCTTCTCCAGACCGAGTCCTCCCATTTTCTTGTTACATTCTTCCTGTTTGTACCCAGCAGCACAGCCTTGCCTTCAGAGCTGTGGCAAAAAAAACACTCAAGTCTGTGTGTCCAATCCAGACTGCACCACCACAGTGACTGGCAATTACTTGTGATCAACCAACATTAAAGTGGAAAGGTTCACTCTGTCAGGCTTGGTCTGCATAAAAGAGACCACAGAAATTCACCCAGTAATTCCTTCATCAAGCTGAGAAGCTTGCATTGACCTCCTGCCTCATCTTGAGTTGCCTTTAATCCGTATTCTCAATGCTTTGCATCTGGCACGATGTGTAACCATACTCACACTACCTGCAGTGTTGTGTGTGGCTTTCAAATCTTTTGTTTCACTTGCTATTTCTTTTTTTTTTATTATTATTTTTTCCCCTTTTAAGTCACATCTCATTTTTTTTGTTCATCAGCTTTCCTCCAGCTTTTATACTTTTTACTTTCCTCCTAGATTCTTTCTGTCACATAGCATTTCTGTCAACAGGCCTCACGTGGGCTGTGCTTCCACTGTACAAGGTCTGTGTGCTCCTGGATCAGCCTGTGGTACAAATCCAATCTGAATGAGGCACGGGCACATTTCTGATGAATTAGCCAGAGTACAGTATATGGATATATGCCAGGCTTTATCCCAACTATGGGTAAACAGATGATGTGTATTCGGCATAAAATTAGAGTGGGCAGGATGAGCTAAAAACTGATCTGTCAAGACAGATTGAAGTTGTACTAAGAATTCAAAATATTTGGAACCAATTTGAACTGACAGACTGAAGTTGTTTTAGTGCTTTGTGTCATATGGCCACAGGGTTTTTGATCTTGTAATAGGCATCTTAAAACAGGTTTATATGCAATATAAACAGCCTCAGTAACACTAATGTCAGCAAACTGATGAACTTCCTGCTATTAAGACCGGAAAGAGTCCTTCAGGTAATTTCTTTGAATGACCCAGACAGTAAAATTTCCTTTGTTAATCCACAATGTATTCAATTTCCTTCTGTCATCCTTTAATATCAAGGCCCCATGACAGAAAATATGTGAAGCATCCAGAAATATAATGTTGTTTGGACAATACAGTCGACACTTCATCTGGGTAGCACCTGTCTGGGATTTGTACCTGGAGTCACACTTTCACACAGAACCTTGGCAACCCTTTTAGCTTAGAAAGAGCCATCCCCAGCCTGGGTTGGCACTCCCTGAGCAGTAAGGCACCAGCCATGAATGAGAGGCAGCTGTGGCTGGTGCTTGCCACACTGGCTAACTCCATTGCCTGCTGCTTGCCAGCTGAAATCAGCATTTGGCCACTGGAGTCAGAGCATGCCTGAGAAGGGTTGACAGGCTTGGCACATCCAGGGCTTGTGCCTCAAGCACACACAGGGTGGAGGTGCAGTCTAAGACACTACCACTGGCTCCTATGGCTGCAAAAGAGAACAACCTAAGGAAAGGCTCCTCCATCCCTACCAGGGGAAATCCAGTACTGAACTCTGAACTTTATGAGATGAAAGTCTTTCCTGTTTATTTGTGCACCTGCAGATCAGGTGTACAATTAGGGGCGCAGCTGAGTGAGAAGCTAAGGAAGAGACATGCACAAATTGATGGAAATAAATCCAGAATATTTTCTGACTCTGAAATCAGATGACAGGTCTTAAGAGAAGAGCTAAACAAGGTCAATTACAACAGGGACACAGGAATCTCTTTGTGGGTGAACTGAGAGTGACAAAGATCTTTTTACTTTTAAAAGTTTTTAATAAATATATAACATGGGGGACTAAAGGCATATGAAAGAGCATAGGCATTTCCTGGGAAAAATGTTTATCACTTTCTACCCATGAATTGCATAAGATTAATTGCATCTGATGGTAGAATGATTTGATTTGACCAAAGTGTAACACTTTTCTCCAAAAATGATAAAGTCACATTTTTGATCTAGTAAACAACTTACCTTTGTGCACATTCAGACATCATCTCCCAGAAATAAATTTCCTCTTTTTTTCACTCCTGTTAGTCCTTCAGCTCCAGCTGCAGGACAAATGTATCTGTTCTCTTTTTCTGACTCACAGATCTCCAGAATGTGTGTTTTTTATAAAAAAAAAATAAAAATCTTTCTTTGATGTTTTTTAGGTACTGGACAGTAGTAGGGATGGTCCAAATACTTCATGTCTTCAAAGTTCTGTAAGGACCTATCTCCTCTGTACCACTTCAGCCAAGTCATCTCTGAGCAGTAGGAGATGGCCTGGAAGCTATTTATTGCCTGCTTATAATGTTTGTTGTATACTTGCACAAGTTTCCTTCTAGCCAGGGCTGTACTACTGACTATTCTACTACTCAGAGTACCTAATAGTTTACCCTTCTAATAATGCAGCTTGAATAAGTATAGAATGATAGAATGGCATGGGTTGGAAGTGACCTTGAGTGTCATCTTGTTCCAGCTCCCCTGCCATAGTCAGCAACACCTTTCAGTAGCCCAGGTGGCTCAGGGGCCCATCCAGCTTGGCTTTAATCATTTACAGGGATGGGACATCTACGACTCCCCTGGGCAACCTGGGCAGTGCCTCACCACCCTTACAGTAAAGAATTTCTGCCTAATATCTAATCTCAACCTACTCTCAGTTTAAAGCCATTATGCCTTGTCCTATCACTACATGCTCTTGTAAATAGTCTCTCTCCATCTTTCTTGCAGGCTTCCTTCAAGTAATGGAAGATGCAATTAGGTCATCCTGAAGTCTTCTCTTCAGGCTAAATAATTC
This sequence comes from Notiomystis cincta, assembly GCA_013398075.1. Taxonomy (NCBI): domain Eukaryota; kingdom Metazoa; phylum Chordata; class Aves; order Passeriformes; family Notiomystidae; genus Notiomystis; species Notiomystis cincta. The sequence continues at coordinate 182,971 of VZRX01012438.1, forward strand.
CAACTCTCTCAGCCTTTCCAGGCAGGAGCAGTGCTCCATCCTTCTAATCATTCTGATGTCCTCCTCTGGGCTCACTCCAGCAGGTCCTTGTCCTTCTTGTGCTGGGGACCCCAGAGCTGGAAGCAGTACTCAAGGAGGGGTCTCACAAAGATGGAGTATAGAGACAGAATCACCTCACTTGATCTGCTGGCCATACTGATTTTGATGCAGCCCAGGATACAACTGGATATTTGTTCAAGCACTTTAATTCTCAAATAAGTAATTCAGTATTAGAGTTGCAGGCACTAAATATTGATTATTCACAGAAAGTTACTACAAAATGGCATTGCCTTCACCTAGCTGTGTAGTCAGTCTCTTAAAAAAGGGACTGATAGTATCTCTAGAAATGGATGGGCCTCAAGGGTACCTGCAGTGAGATCACATCTGTTTTGGGAGACAAAGGCAGAGCCACCCCAGTGGCTCTGACAGAAATCTGAAGTTTCACTGCTGGATCCAGGTGTTCAGATCTTGAGCTGGAAGGACTGAATGAAACTGCTTGGTCCTTCCTGGGTCACTGAAGGAGAGATGTAAAGGGGTAGCCAAAATAAAGCTTTATCCCCTCTGCTCTGGGCCATACTTGTGTGAAGTTCAGTGAGGCACCTTGAGGCAGGCTTGGCAGGAGCATACACCTCCCAGAGGAGATCTCCTCTTGCTGTACATTAGCCTGTTGCTGCTGTAAAAACACAGGGATGCTGAGCTGCAATGTCTTATCCTATCCCAGCACTGAGGCAAGAGTGGCTGATGGGTTTATGTATAACTTGCTTTAGAGACCTTCCCATGTGAGCCTTCCCCATCTCCTTGGAAAGCTTTTCCTCCGGGCTAACTGCACTCAGCTGCAGTGACTATGTCCCCCTGCCTTGTCCCCATCCCTCATGGGTTCTTCAGGGTATGGCAGTGCAGCAGAGCACCATGAGGGCTGGGGGTTCCCTGCCATGGCAGGTGCTCCTGCCCATTCAGGAGCAGCCAGGGGCGCAATGTCCCATATCAGGCATCTCCCTGGGGAGGGACAGCCCTGGCAGTGCCCTCAGGCAGTGACACAGAAATTTGTTTTGTGCCTAACAGCCTTTTACCTGCCTTAAAGCTGTGTTTGCATCTGTCAACAGTCCTGTCCTCTGAAAAAAGCCTTGTGCCCATCTCCACTATTTTCTGCAACAGAAGTTTTTCTTCATTTTTTCTTAGTCTGTAGAGCACAGAAGCCACTATCCCACCTGAGGATGCAGGTGACCACCAGATGCTACTGTTCCCAGCTGGTATCACCTCCTGGTGGTTCCTGATGTCCCTCTTTCCTGACCTCCATGCCTCCCTCATGAGGCTTACTCGGCAGACAGAAATTTGACATTGGCACTGTGAACTCTGCTGAATCGCAAATTCTGCGCTACTTAATTTCATGGGCCTCATCAACAAGTCTGGGAACTAAAGCAGCTGATTAAACAGTAACTAATCCCCCTTTGTTGTTGGAGGGAAAAGTAGAACAGTGAAACCTCTTGCATGTTGCCCATCTCCTGAAGTTAAAAGGGTAAAAAGGAAGAAAAGCAAATAACTGTGCTTTGGATAAAACAGAAAACCTGATCAGAAAAGGAGCTATTTACACGTGCTCCTCAAATGATCATGTGCTAGCCAATTTTAAATTAATATAATTTTACATCTATTTCATAGCTTCATTCCTTGTGTACATTATTAATCCTTGTGTACAATTATTAAACATCAAGCAGCCCACTGGCTTTTAGCAGTGAGGAGGAGTTTGCCTGAGTGGTCTGGGAAGAAGAAGCAGAGAGAGAGGTGAGGGGACCTCGTGGTGCTGGTTCTAAAAGGGCAGGCTCTCCCCTTCTGCTCAGTTAGATTCGTCCATCCTAGTGGAAACTGCTTCAATAACCCTGCATTAAATACAAAGGGTCACCTGTACCTTCCTCCTTGGCATGGGGTTTTACCACCCTGTCTGAGTGCCAGTGCTCCAAAAGGGCTGCTGCAGTTTCCTTGTGCATGAGAAAAGAACCCACAACCAACCTCTTCCATGATTTTGCTTCTGTTTCATAAAAATAATAGTTTGAGGTGGCAGGAAGGCATGGAGAGGTGGAAAAGAAGATGATCATGCCATGAGCCCTCTGAACTCTTGTGGTGAACAGCTCTGTGACCCCATCCTGGGGCAGCCCTGCCTGGGACGAAGGTGTTCTGCTCTCCAGCAGCTCCTCTGGAACACTCTTGCCCACTAGGTTTCCTCTGCCTAAACAGGGAAAGGCAGCTCTAATACACAAAGGCAGAAGCTGGAGTCAGCTTTTTTGCACATCTGACTGATGTTTCCAAGTGTTGCCACCAGAGGATGTACCAAGCACATTTTTTGCGGTACAAACACATAAACACACAAACAGATTAAAATAGCCAGATTTACCAGCAGAGGTAGCATAACTTCTGTATCAACACAGGAAATATCAGTGTAAACAACAGTTCTTGAAAAAGAGAACAGAGAGAGAGAGAGGTAGGGAAGTTACACACTGTATTTTCTGATGCATTTATCCCAGCTCTGTAGTATTTAACACATTAAATGGTAAATGCATTTCTGATTTCTTTAATGCATTGCTAATACTGGGAATGTCTATCCTTGGCCACTTCCAGTATTTAAAGCATTTCTATCAAAGACAGCAGCCATTTTGATGTTTGAATATTTTTCATTGCAGTAATTAATCTTCTAGATCTGGGGTCGTCTGCAGTATAGACACCAGGCAGAATAGAGTGTTCAAAGAGACAATGGCTACTGGAGTGAGGCACTGACTCAAAAGCCATTTGAAGAATGGTTGCTACAAAAAGGAATGGCAAGAGTATCAACTGTAGATAATGAGACAGCATTTAGAACTGGTTTTTTAGGGAAAGATCTGTAATCTTCTCAAAGACAATAGTCAAAGATTTCTTAGTGGTTATACTCAGTGTCAACAAGAAAGTATACATTTCTAACTGAAAAAAACCAAGCTGATCTCACCCTGGCATTTCCCTCCTTATTACAGGCACTGAATACTTCAAGGAAGCCATGGGTATACTTCAAAATGTACGTTCTAAAAGTGTATAACGTTGTGAAACATTCAGGAATACTCACCCTGCATTAATTGTTTTTAGCCCTTCATTAATGTCTCTGACCTGACTCTGACCATTCAGTGTCTGGTTCAGTGACAAAACACCCCTTTTAATGGAAGAGAATCAAGCCTTAAAATATATTTTAAAGTTATTTGCCATCATACTCTGAAATAAACATTACTCTTTACAGGAGTTTTATATTTCATGGATAAACTAAGTTATGTAGTCATGGTCCCATCCTGGAACCAACTCATTTATGTCTCTGTGTTTGTTTAGGCACCAAGTCTCAACAAATAACTCAGGAGTTATTAACTTTCTAAAACAACCTGTTTACTCAGCACATGACCTCTCTGTATTATGATAAACAAACATGAAAACAGATGGATTAAGGAAAGATTCACTGCTCTCTGTTGAAGTCTTCTGAGAAGAATTATTCTGGATACATGGTAAATTGCAGTTATTGTTTATATGAATGGGCTTGTCAGTACAAAAATTAGCAGAATAATTTTTTCCTTCAGTTACAGTGTTTGCAACATCTGCAATTGCTGTAATAGAGAGCAGTGGATGAACAGATTCATCTTCCATCTTGTAAATACAATCACGTTCTTTCAGCTGTCAGAGTACTAGGGTTCATTTTTGAGCCAATCATACACTTTTTCAGTTATTGTTACTATCACTAGTCACTTAATCCTGTCCATTTGAACTCCACTTCCAAGTGCTGGGAAGTTTGAATGTTGCAGTAAATTTGTTTATAGATCATCCAATTACAAGGCAAGTATTTTTTACTTCTTCTTAATGGAAAACAAGCAAATTCTGAGGACTTTTTCACACTCTTGTATTCTCATGGCCATGTTAATTATCTGCCCATGACTGCTGGAGTCCCTGGCAGATCTGGAAGACATCAAGTGCCTGATCACTACTCCTGAAGGTGGGAAGTCATTCCTCCCCCATCTCTGTGAAAGCAAACAGGGAATTTGTAGTCCTTAGTAGCCCAAGTCCCTGCTCACACTTTGGCCCATGCAGTACACAAGCCATCATCTAAAGCTTCTCACAGCACTTTCTTTGAAATCTCTTAGCTCTAAGAAGTTAGGATGTAACATTCTTACTGCCTTTGAATTTTCTGTTTCCTTTATTTCAATAGCACAAAGGAAATAATAGAAATCTTATACAGAACTGAGCAAACAAAACCCAATCAGCATCTAAGGCATAGAGCAGGAGAACAGTTCAAATATTAGTATATTTTTTGTTAGAGCCTGCCTGCCTGACTCAGAAGCCCATTCACTCACCATCTCCAGCATGCTGGTGTTGAGGGGAAGGCATCCTCTGGATACAGGATCCTGTGGACTCAGATGTACCCCAAGCAAACCATTACAGCTGGAAACACTGGGTAAACAGACACCAGAGGCTCCACAGGGCAGACTGGGGAAGCAATTGCTTCTGAGAGCCCTTTTTAGGAAGAGACTGGAGAGCCAGGCACACCTGGTGTAGCCAAGCCATTCCTTGCGATGAAGTCATTGCCACTTGCTGCTACCACGGACCCACTGGAGGCTGCACCTGAGCCTCAAAGAAGCACAGCCTCCAGAGGAGCCTTTGAGCAGGGCTCAGGATTCCTGCAGCACCCTCCTCTCTTCTGCTGGACTGTCCCTACACCCAAAACAGGATCCAATTCCCTGTTCTCAGGAGAACCTGGCCACATGCACTCTTTTGCCCTTTTTTTTAGCAGGTGTCTGCCATGAAGTGTTGTCACTTGTGCAATAGGCAACCTCCCTAAGATGCAACAGGTAGGACAATGTCTGAGAAACTCCATCACTCAGTGAACAGTGCCAGATAAAACTGGTTAGAGCAGCCTTTCATCCTGGCAGCTCTCTTTGCTCTGATGTTTGCATACATGCCCCTAAAACCGAATTTTTCTCACAACTGTAATGTCAGAAATCTCAAAATCATTTTTGATTAGCTTGTTGTAGGAGATTTCAGCTGCACTTCACATGGTCTCCTCCTCTGTAGTGGACAAATCTGGAGCCAATTTCTGGTGTGTAACTTCATCCAAAACTTCACTGTAGCTGTTAGAGCTTCTGAGACTTCTCAGAAGGGTGGCTGACAGGAAGCTGCCTGGTTACATGAGTTTTAACACATCTTTCAGCTAACTCTGAGACCCAAATGCAACATCTGCTGGAACACACAAGGATGTCATGTGGATTTATGATATTTGCTTGAGGATTCTGGAGCCATAAACCAATGAATGGGCTACAATGAGATAAATACAGTATTTCTTGTCTGTCAAAGGAAATTCTGTCCCAATACTTTTCAGTGCATTATTTAATTGAAAGCAGTTCCCATTTTGCTCAACCTAGCAATTTGAAAGTTTAAAAGATAAGCTACATTTCTTTGTTTGACTGTACTGTCAAATGCATTTGAAAATAAAATGCTCAATCACGATAATGTTAAGGCTGCTCTTTATGTTTTTGGGTTTAAAATGTTAAACCTAATAATACTCCTTTTTTGAAACTGAGCCAATGCTACTTCACTTGAAGTCAATGGGAATTTTGCCAATGACTTAAATGAAAGCAAAGTTGGGGCCTATATATTAGCTTCAGGCTTTAGAACTCCACAGGAGCCCAGTACTTCCACTTTCTGAAAATTAAATATTTCCAACTGCACTGATCTCTCTGACTTTAATTTGCTGCCACATCTCCAAAAATGCATTGAGACAAACACCGACAAAGAGGGAAATATTTTATTATATTGCTGCCAGATTCTAAAGTTTTCAAGCAATAATATACCCTTGCTTTTTTTTTTTCTTCTTTTTCCCCTGAAATATTTGCATTTCTCAAAGACATGAGACACAGTGCCAATCCTGCAGGCAAATACACACGAGGAGAATTGTGAAGCCCAGGTAATGTCTGCATGTCTTCAACAAGCCTGTGCACAGCCTGGGAGCCCACCTACACACAGTGACTGAATAGCTATGGCTGCTACAGACACTCCAAAGGTTTTTTGAAGACTGCTGCCTTTTAAAAGACTATTAAAAATGTTGTTGTGTTTTTCTGGTATTCATCAGTCTCGTTTTGTCACCATGGCTCAAAAGGAAGGGTAAGAAAAGTTTAAACATTTTGTGGCCAGTTCCAACCAAATTGATTAAATAAGTTCTTTTTCAGTTCCTGTGAAATCCTAACAAACTCAGTAGGCAGATGAAAGGTGGACCAGGTAAGTTTAACCTGATGTAGAGAATGTATAGTCCTCTCAGCACTCAGTCTTTAGAATGAACACTTGATGTATCTCACAGAAAATAGTTTCTGCATTTAGAGCAGTACTTTATGAACCCCAAGTCACTGCAACCAATGCTTTAATTATGGCCTGAGAATGCAAATAAACATGAAGGAAAGCAAGAAAGAGACAGGGCCAAATTCGCTATCCTACTTACGTATCAAATTTGAGATGTCAGTTTTCCCATACACCAAGCTAATCACATGGTTTTGGAGAGGCTTCCTTCCTCTCCTCATTTGGTGTTCAGATAGCTCAGAGGTGAGCACTGCAGCTCAGCTACAAATCAGGTGGCTCAGTGACACAGAGTCACTATCCCTGCTTGCCTGATTTCCAGAACCAGCACATCTTCCAGGCTCAAGTTGAGGGTTTATCTGCAAAGGAGTTCAGAAAAAGTGTGAATACACTTCTGAAATCATAGAATCACACAATGAGTTGGTTGAAAGAGACCTTTAAAATTCAACTAGGTTAACATATAAATATCATAAAAATATAATATTTTACCCATGAATTCTTCTTTGTACATCATTTCAGCACAGAGGAATACTAAGAGTCATGTTCTGATTGCTGTGACATACCAGAAGTCATGGTCTGCTTCCCTCTGTCCAGCAATTTTGAGGAACTAGTCTATCCACCCCTTGAAAAACATCCCAGTATTTTATGAGTGACTGAATAGCTCTACATGCTTTGCAGGGAAACCCACAGAATTCATCCTCTTCCCTCTACTGACACCACAGTATGTGGGGCCTGGTTTAGAGACTCAGAATATCTACAAGATCCAACAGACTTTGAGCACTTCTGAACAGCAATGCTTCCTGAAAACCAAAATGTCTGCATGAGTTTTTTCCACAGCAGGATGCTCACTTGCAAGTTCAACTTGAGGCATATTAAAAGTGTGTTATTATGCCTTTCTATGAATTATATGTATGCAGTAATCATTCCTTCCTACTCTGGATGGATAATGACAGATTTGTTTTATTTATCTGGGAGAGATGGAGTCTGGGGTACAATGTAGTGGTTAAATAATTGCCAAGTCACCATAAAGACATTACTCCATCTAATGTGCACAATCACACATTCAGTCAACTGACGACACAAGCCAAGCAGAACTAATCAAAACACTGAAGGTGGATGCTTGCTGCCAGCATCTCTCCCGCATTTACCAGACAAGCTATTTACAAACCTAGAATGTGAGCTACTTAACTGTGAGTGAATTGAGTTTTGAAAGTAAAATGTAGCTGAAATTAAATAAAAATGTTCACTTAGAAGAGCTGGAGAGTCGCAGGCTGGCTACAGATTAGATTTTCAGTAGTCATATCGCTCATTGGGGATGATATCTTCACTTTTAGGCTTTCACTGACCTTCTGAAACCATATATCCATTGTTTCATAGAAATGGCTGTTATCACTAGATTTCCCTAAATCTTAGGAAACACAGCTGAAAATAAGCTCCAGAGATCATCTTCTCACCTCTTCAAAGGGATCAACTGTCTTAAACCTTTCCTAAGGGAAGTTTATGCAGCCTGTTATCATTTGTCTAATATTGTAGCCCAAGACCCTGTGAGCTGATGCAGATCTCTTCTGCTGATTCCTCCAAGCTGGTACTGGGGCTCATCCTGTCAGGTGATCTAGTATTTCAAGTGTACAAACATAAATGTTTTTGTTTCCTATGTGTTATATCATGACAAAAAAAAAATGTTAAAGGAAATCAGTTAGTGAATCTCACCAAATTAGATGGAGGATTATCAGGCCTAGTTAGATCTATTAACCTATTTTGCTTTTAGTGACAATCTGTTGCCCTTTCATTTTGAGCAGCAATCCACTTGGTTTGTTGCCTCCAGGTGCCAGCCAGGCTGCTTGATCACTTTGCCCTCCTCAGCAGAGGCAGAAAAAGTCCACAGAGTGAGAAAAAGAGAGGGAGATCACTTCCCATTTACTGTCTTAGGCAAAAACATACTTGACTTTGCAAAATAATTTGATTTATTAGTAACTAATAACAGAGCAGGATAAAAACAAAACTAAGCCCGCTTTTCACCTGTGGCTTCCTTCTTCCCCAGCCATCTTCCCAGTCTCAACTTCACACATGATTCTTCTGCCTCTTTCTGCCCCCTGAGTGGCACTGGAGGAATGAGAAAGGGGGTTGCCATTAGTTCAAAAATCATCTTCTTTGCTGCTCCTTCTTATATTCTGCCCCTCCAACACGGGGGCCCTTCCATGGGATAGAGTTTAATTACCAATTGGATACAGTTTTCCACCAACTTCTCCAATATGGATCCATTCCATGTGCTGCTGTCCTTCAAGAATCACTCCAGAATGACTCCTTTCCACTGGGTAAGATCTTTCAGTAATGGACTGCTCGAGTGTGTCATGTCATAAAAATGGGATATGAATAAACCTTGTGCAAGATAGAATGTGGTTACTAGAACACCTGGATTCTTAAATATCCATGAAAAACATCAAAGTTGTAATATTCATGAAAATATGGACATCCTCTATACTAAACTCATTTGGTATCTTAAAATGTGAATAGCAAAAAAGACTTTTAAAAAAATTGTGTTTGTGTACGTCATTCACATTAAAATCATTGTTTTAAATTTGAATATTTTGTGCTTATGTGATTAATTGTAATGAATGGACTCAGAACCACTGTTTAGTAGACATTATTTCAGAATTTTCTAATTTGTGGGTGATTGAAATGGAATTTAATATTCTCTTGCCTTATTTTTTATGCAGAAATATCTATTTCTAGTAACAGCCAATATTTAGGTATGCCTTTAATGTTAAGAATTAGAAAATGAGCTTTATTTATTTGAAAAAAATTCAAGAAAAATGGCTGTAGAATGGATATACAGCAATATTCTAATATCACCACATAGGTAGGCTTCATAAAGCTTCTAACAATTTGTGTATAAATCTTGACGTTTGGTTTCATTATTTATTTTTTATTTATATTCTTCAGCAGGATTATAGATGTTTTCTGGTGTGTACTTTCATCAGCTCTCTCTCTTCCTAACCTGTAAAAGCTCATTTTGATTCTCCTAGACAAAGTATCTTCATCTGATATCAGCCTTCTCATATCAGTAATTCTATTTCCTTCTCTGAAAGGTCTGATGATCTGGCTGCCTGGTAGTTACCACGATTATCTGACACACACTGTATCTGTACTGCTACCTCATTGCTTCCCACCATTAAACTGGAGGGGAAAGTGATGTCAGGACACAACAGGATGAGAGAATTATTTTGCATTAATGAAGCCCACAGCCATGACTGACTGATAAGGAACTAAGCGGTGATCGTGGAAGTACAGCTTTGCTCTTGATGGATGGAAAAGCGAAGGTGTGTCTAAAAGCCATCACAGGAACTGCAATGGGTCTTAATCGGGCATATCAGTCCCTGATAAGTGAATGGCTCAGTGAAATGCTGAGTGAGGAATCAAAAGTGTCAACATGTGCCTTGTTAATTTCACTGCACGGTGACAAGCAGCCCAGAAAGACCAGCACTGAAGACTCTGTTTATCTCTTCAGTTAGAATGTTGCTGTCTCCTTAAACAGACACTAAGCTGAAAATAATAATAAGAACTGAATAAGCCAAGCATTGGCCACATGAGAAGGAGAAGTGCAAGATCCTACAGGTTTTTGATAGGCAAGAGAAGACTTCTTGGATAACTGCTTCAAGGACAGACATGTACCGTTTTTGTTTCATATCACCTGTTACTTTATATAAGAACAGGAAGCTGCTTGATGAGAAAATATTAGTTTTTCTTTGTTTTGTTTTGTTTTGTTTTGTTTTGTTTTGGGTTTGTTTTGGTTTTGGTGTTGTTTTTATTTGATTTGGTTTGGTTTTGGTTTTGTATTCATATTACGACCAGAAATAAGTTTCACAAAATCGAAGTTTTGACCACACTGGCTTGTGATTATGACTGGGAGTTTGGCATTCACACAGTCTGTCCCTAAACTGGGAACAACAGGACTCTTCTCAGGCCCTTGGACAAGTGTGTGAGTCTGGACTGCATCCTAAATTCAACTAACTCAGCAAAGATGAAGGCAAGTGCACACAGACTGCCAACAACCTGTGCTCTGGTTAGCTCCCCAAGCTAGGGACCCACATGCATGTGTGCCCTTCTGGCTTCTGCCAGATACAACCACTGATGTGAATCCACCAATATTATGCTTTTACTCAGATTTAAAAGTTTAGTAATTTTGGCTACATGAGTGAACCAAAAATTTCTTCTGATGCTACGTCACATTTCTGTAGCTTAAATTTGTAACAAGAGTTTAAAGCAATACCCACAATACTTTCAGACCTATTCCCCTGCAGACTTACCTTTATATTTACCAGGTACTCAATTAATTTTTGTTTCTTTAGAGATAGTACTAGGTATTGCATTACTTAAAGGATGTCCTATAATGAATACTAAACTGATAATTTGGGCAGTCTCTGCTGAGAGTCTTGGTGAGAGCAGACCAATTTTCACCAGGATAGAACAGGAAGTAATGAATAAGTATTTACCTAAGAATAATATCTAGAATGTAGAAGGTTTTAGGTGAGAAAAGCAAAGAAGGAATCCAAAATACATTGTCACAATAAATCTAGCATTCTCATCTGTTCCCGGTTTAGCATTTTCACTTGACAGATTAACAGAGATGTGTAGCATATGGATTGCTGTGCTATGAATTATTGCATGTGGTATTCAGGACTAAACTACATAACTCTTTTAAAATGATCTACAGTGGAAAATTGTAAGTAAATTTTTCCTACTTGGATCAATGCTAGTATTAGTGACAGGAAAATCAATTCAAGAATCAGCTAAACCCCAAAGTTCCTTGAAATTCATGACTGTATGGCTAATTTTATTTATTTAAATATTCTGTTTTCCCATTTCTGGTGTTCCTGGTTACAGCTCACACCAAAACAAACAAACAAACAAAACCCTCAAAAAGTACCAAACCAAGAACACCCCTCCAAAATCCCCTAAAAGCTCCAGAAACCATCCCCCAGTCCCCCCAGTCCTTTAAGAAAGACTTTTCACATACTGTTTATGGATAAAACTGCAATGAAATGTATTTCAATTAGACACAGATGCATACTGACAACACTATGATGACAGTTCAATTACCATAATACATTCAACACGGGATGCACTTGTGAATTTGTGACATGTTTTTTTCCTAAATGACCCTACTGAGACGCTCCATAATTTTTAGCACTGCTTACCCAAAGCCCTAAATTGCTTTTCCTAGTGGTTTTAGACACAGTGAGTAAAATCCAGGCCTTGTGGAGTAAATGCAACTTTTACTATGTAGGTAGTGGGTCCAATCTCTTCATATTCAACTTACTGCATGTCTGCTGAAAATACAATACAGAAGAGAGGAAACAGTCCAGGAGGTTCCTGGAATGTGTGGAAGAAACTTCCTGACAGGGCTGTTGAGGCAGTCAGCTAGGAAAGACACTCACTGGACCTGCTTTTTGTGAACAGAGCAGTACTGTTGGGTAATGTGAAAACTGGAGGCCATCGGGGGCACAGGGATCATGAAAATGAGTTTTGCTTCTTGGGGAAGTAAGGAGAGGGGGCAGCAGAACTGTCACCTAGGGCTTCCAAAGCTTGGATTGCTTAGGAGACTGATTAAGAGAGTTCCTTGGGTGACAGTCATGAAGGGCAAAGAAGTCTAGGAAGGCTGGACATTTTCCAAGAAGGAAATCCTGAAGGTGAAGGAGCCTGCTGTCCCCATGTGCCAAAAGACAAGATGGCAGGGAAGAAGAAATCCTGGCTGAACAGCTTTGTCTAGAATTCAGAGAAAAAGGAGAGTTTATGATATTTGGAAGCAGGGACAGGAACTCAGGTTGTGAAGTTATGCAGGGAGTTTGTTAGGAGATTCAAAGCCCAACTAGAACTTAACCTGGATAGTGCTGCAAAAGGCGCTAAAAGATGTTTCTATAAATACATCCACAATAAAGGGAATGCTGAGGAGAATCTCCATTCTTTTTTGGGTGTGGGAGCAAACCTAATGAAAAAGGATAAGGAAAAGGCTGAGATATTTAATAGTTTCTTTGCCTCAGTCTTTAATAATACCTGCAATAAGACCAGTTAATAAGACCAGTTTTTCTCTTGTTGCCCAGCCTCCTGAGTGAGAAGACAGGGGTGGGGAGCAGAATGAAGCCCTCATAATCCAAGGGGAAATGGTCAGTGACCTGCTGCAACACTTAAGACACCCACAGGGCTGCACTGGAATGGATGGAGTTCACCCAAGGGTACTGAGGGAGCTGGTGGCTCACTGAGCCACTTTCCATCATTTACCAACAGTCCTGGTTAATCAGGAAGGTCCCAGGTGACAGGAGTTAGCAAATGTGACCCTCTTCTACAAGAAGTGCAGAAGGAGTATCCGGGGAACTACAGCCTGTCAGCCTGACCTCCGTGCTTGAGGAGGTCATGAAGGATGGAACATGAGGGACATCCCACAGCACAACAGAACCACCAAGGGATCAGGCCCAGAAAACATGGTTTAGGAGTCAGATCCTGTTTGACCAACCTTCTATGACAGTGTGACCCATCTAGTGGATGAGGGAAAGACTGGATGTTGTCTACCTGGACTTTTTCAAAGCTTTTTGCTCTGACTCCCACAGCATTTTCCTGGAGAAACTGGTTGTCCATGGCTTGGACAGGCATCACCTCTGCTGGGTAAAAAATCTGGCTGGATGGTGAAACTCAAGACCAGAGAGTGGTGTTGAATGGAGCTGAATCCAGTTGGGAGCTGGTCACAAGTGCTCCCCAGAGCTCAGTACTGGGGCCAGTCCTGTTTAATGTCTTTACTAATGATCTGGCCAAGAGGATTGAGTCAGTCAGTTTGCAGGCAACACCAACTTGGGTGGAAGTGTTGATCTGCTGGAGTGCAGGAAGGCTCTGCAGAGAGATCTGGACAGGCTGGATAGATGGGCCAAGACTAATTGCATGAGGTTCAGCAGGGCCAAGTGCTACAGGCTGGGCCAGAGCGGATGGAAAGCTGCCCAGTGGAAAAGGACCTGGGGGTGCTGGTCAACAGTGGCTGAACATGAGCCAGAAGGACCAAGAAGGCCACTGGCTTCCTGGCCTGTATCACAAATAGCGTGGCCAGCAGGATCAGGGCAGTGATTAAGGTGCTGGAACCATGTTCAGTTTTGGTCTCCGTAAAAAAGACATTTGGGTGCTGGAGCATGTCCACTTGATGATCTTGAAAGACTTTTCTTACATTTCAATGATTCTGTACTCTGATTCTCTTTCCCCAACAAAGTATAAAGAGAGATGCTAAGAGTTCATGCCATTGTCAAGGAATGTTCCTGGCACAATCCAGAGAGTCCTTCACACTGGATTACCAGTGCTGCGGTCTTGTGTGCTGTATCATAATCTCTTTAATAATTAAGAAAAAAGATCAGCTGAAATCTTTATTTGAACTCTCAGGGGAGTCTTGTCTTTCAGCATTACCCTTTCATTTTACTAATTTCTGAATTTCGTTTCATTATTTTAAACTCAAAACTAATAAAAACTATTGAGTGGGTAGTCAGAGCTGTGTTACAAGACTTTTCCAAGCAAATCTATATTTAAAATGAAGTATCTGTAATTCAGTTAAAGAGAATGAATTTCAGTTTTGAAAAAAATTCATTTCTGATATGACTCATGACCATGAAAGCAATTACTGTCATCAGATATACTTGCAACAGATATGGTTTTATACCTAAAATCACTGCCAATTTTATCTGCTGAAAAAGATAAATGAATAGTNTGCAAAAGGCGCTAAAAGATGTTTCTATAAATACATCCACAATAAAGGGAATGCTGAGGAGAATCTCCATTCTTTTTTGGGTGTGGGAGCAAACCTAATGAAAAAGGATAAGGAAAAGGCTGAGATATTTAATAGTTTCTTTGCCTCAGTCTTTAATAATACCTGCAGTAAGACCAGTTAATAAGACCAGTTTTTCTCTTGTTGCCCAGCCTCCTGAGTGAGAAGACAGGGGTGGGGAGCAGAATGAAGCCCTCATAATCCAAGGGGAAATGGTCAGTGACCTGCTGCAACACTTAAGACACCCACAGGGCTGCACTGGAATGGATGGAGTTCACCCAAGGGTACTGAGGGAGCTGGTGGCTCACTGAGCCACTTTCCATCATTTACCAACAGTCCTGGTTAATCAGGAAGGTCCCAGGTGACAGGAGTTAGCAAATGTGACCCTCTTCTACAAGAAGTGCAGAAGGAGTATCCGGGGAACTACAGCCTGTCAGCCTGACCTCCGTGCTTGAGGAGGTCATGAAGGATGGAACATGAGGGACATCCCACAGCACAACAGAACCACCAAGGGATCAGGCCCAGAAAACATGGTTTAGGAGTCAGATCCTGTTTGACCAACCTTCTATGACAGTGTGACCCATCTGGTGGATGAGGGAAAGACTGGATGTTGTCTACCTGGACTTTTTCAAAGCTTTTTGCTCTGACTCCCACAGCATTTTCCTGGAGAAACTGGTTGTCCATGGCTTGGACAGGCATCACCTCTGCTGGGTAAAAAATCTGGCTGGATGGTGAAACTCAAGACCAGAGAGTGGTGTTGAATGGAGCTGAATCCAGTTGGGAGCTGGTCACAAGTGCTCCCCAGAGCTCAGTACTGGGGCCAGTCCTGTTTAATGTCTTTACTAATGATCTGGCCAAGAGGATTGAGTCAGTCAGTTTGCAGGCAACACCAACTTGGGTGGAAGTGTTGATCTGCTGGAGTGCAGGAAGGCTCTGCAGAGAGATCTGGACAGGCTGGATAGATGGGCCAAGACTAATTGCATGAGGTTCAGCAGGGCCAAGTGCTACAGGCTGGGCCAGAGCGGATGGAAAGCTGCCCAGTGGAAAAGGACCTGGGGGTGCTGGTCAACAGTGGCTGAACATGAGCCAGAAGGACCAAGAAGGCCACTGGCTTCCTGGCCTGTATCACAAATAGCGTGGCCAGCAGGATCAGGGCAGTGATTAAGGTGCTGGAACCATGTTCAGTTTTGGTCTCCGTAAAAAAGACATTTGGGTGCTGGAGCATGTCCACTTGATGATCTTGAAAGACTTTTCTTACATTTCAATGATTCTGTACTCTGATTCTCTTTCCCCAACAAAGTATAAAGAGAGATGCTAAGAGTTCATGCCATTGTCAAGGAATGTTCCTGGCACAATCCAGAGAGTCCTTCACACTGGATTACCAGTGCTGCGGTCTTGTGTGCTGTATCATAATCTCTTTAATAATTAAGAAAAAAGATCAGCTGAAATCTTTATTTGAACTCTCAGGGGAGTCTTGTCTTTCAGCATTACCCTTTCATTTTACTAATTTCTGAATTTCGTTTCATTATTTTAAACTCAAAACTAATAAAAACTATTGAGTGGGTAGTCAGAGCTGTGTTACAAGACTTTTCCAAGCAAATCTATATTTAAAATGAAGTATCTGTAATTCAGTTAAAGAGAATGAATTTCAGTTTTGAAAAAAATTCATTTCTGATATGACTCATGACCATGAAAGCAATTACTGTCATCAGATATACTTGCAACAGATATGGTTTTATACCTAAAATCACTGCCAATTTTATCTGCTGAAAAAGATAAATGAATAGTAGTAGTAGTAGNAATAATAATAGCTGTGAAAAAATAAAAGCCCTCCCATGTTCATCAGTGGGGTTTTTTAACCCCCCAAAAAGAGAATAAGAATGCTATTATTTTGATACATACTGTGTTTTAAAACCTTTTTAAATATCAGGGCAGATCTTAGGGTGTATGTTGCTGAACCACATAATTTTTGACATGGTAAGTCCAAGTTGATCTGTTATAAGACATGGAGTCTATAAGACTTCATTCATGTGTAGCATCTGTCTATTGAGAAAATGCATGTAGTCTGCTCTTACAAAGCCTTAGATACATTAATATCTCTATCTATGTTAAGGAGAATCTGTTACATGAATGAAAATTGTATAAATATTAAAAAAGCATATACTGTTGATTTCACATTCTAATAATTCTGGAATTTTCATTTGGTACTTTCTCATGAACACTAAGTGTAGCATTTGCTTCTTAAGCATAATGTCTTTCTGAAAAAATTGCTTTTTTGGAGTATATAACACTAACAAAAAGGATTAACTCAAGTCAACACTGGTTATTTGAAGTGCTTCTTGAAGTGCAGCACCACACGCCAATATTGTGTTCACCTATTGTATCTGAAGTGTTCTACAAACTTTGGAAATCACATTGCCTCAACCATACAAAGCATTTACTCTTCCTTCCTGCAAAACAAACAACTCAAGCCGCTTCTTTAATCATGTGTTTCTTCCTTAAGGAAGGAAAATTTGGTATTTTTCTTACCACTGCTGACACTTGCCGTCTATAAAAACGTTGCCTGGCTTTCTACAAATTCTTTTCACAGGCTTCAGTGCTCTTCTCTGGATAGACATGTTGCCCATTTCTGACAACAACAGATGCAGTGCTTTCAGACTCTACAGAAAGTAATGGTGCCTGACATTTCTAGGGTGAAAGTCTCTCTATGCTTTTAGTGCTAATGGAAACAGACTTTTATTCTTCTTGAAAATCCTAATCCAGAATGTAAATGGCTATGTAGTAAACAGAACAGATTCCTTTTTAATCACAGAAAATAAAGAAGCCCTCTTATTGCAAAGTTATAGAAGTTTGAAACAACTCAACACTTTCTATCCAGAGCTTGTTTTCTTTAGTACCTATTAGATAACATTTATACTGAACATCTACCAATATTTATACTTTATACCTAAGGGAATGTGACAACATTTTGCATGACATCAGCAGCAAGTATTTACAAATGAGAGCAAACCTCAGCCAGATTGGCTATAGAGATTCACAGAACCATTTTAAGTTAGGATGGTGTGTTCAGATGGCTTATACTAAATGAAAATCTCAGTTACTTTGAATTAGCCCTATAGCAGTTCTGAAGTAGATTCTCTCCTTCGGGAAAGAGACTTGATAAATAATATTTAGTTTCTTTTCATAGGAGCTAAGGATCCAGTGTAAAGAATACTCTATGGTCCAAAACAGGAAGAGAATTTGAAAAAATATTTTAGAAGATAATTTGAAGGACACAGAGTTTTCATAATGGATGGTTTCTAACAGGCTTAGCATCTGGGAAATGATATTTTGTGAATAATTAGTGCTGAACAATGATCCTTGGATATCATCTAATTCCTGTAATAACATAGTTTCAATGTCTAGAATAGTTTCTTTTGAGTTCTTGCTTGAGGCCTGAAAATCTGTGATAGTCTGTGTTTGACTAACATCACATTTGCATCAGACTGAAAGAGGCTGCTAAAAGAGTGCTGTTACTCATGGTACTAAAGCCTTAACACCCCAACACACATATCCATTCTGAAGCATCTGTGTAACGTGTGTGCAACTGAATGTGATGGGATTCACCCACATTTGATGTTAACTGAATACTTCCTACTTGGTGAGACAGTGGCCTAAGTCCTTGAAAGTCATCAATGGTCAAAATTTCAAGCTGGCCATAAAGTTTCAAGTTTGCAGAGGCATTAGATTTTGCATGATGCACTCAGCACCATGTCACTGAGGCTTTGCCCATTGTTGTCAGCTTTGTCATACTGGCTTTTAGAAAAAAGTAATTCTGCAGAGGCCAGTTCTCAGGCCAAAGAAACTCTTAATGTAACAAAGAAATTAGACCAATTTCAATAAGTTTTTAAATAAAATGTTTTAGGTTCCTTAGTTCAGTGAAATATTTTAATCTGGGCAAAGCAATCTGAAACAATTCTCAATAGGGTTGGAAGACATAAAATCTAATTGAAACAGCCCCATGAAACATATTAATTTACAAAACCTGCATGATCCATCAGAAAATTGTTCTTATGGAAAAAAAAATCTATGTGGATCTCTTTAAAAGTTTACTTCAGGTAATATGCAAGATATTTCCTTCCAGCTTTTGGCCTCTTAAGAAGCCACATATGGGTGTCTTTTAAATCAGAATTCCACTGGTATCAGGGCAATAGTTTGGCACCATCAGCAACTGTTCAGAGATATAATTATATGGTAATTAAAGAGGCAGGTTTTGAACTGATTTCTTTTTAGTTGTGTTCCCCTGGAAGTTCTAAAACCACATGAGCTCATTAGGTATTCTTCATTTGAAAGCTAGGAGTGAAATGTTTTATTTTAATTTTTTTTTCACTCAAGTTTTCTCTGGTTTTGTTTTACTTAGCCTGTTTCCTCCTGGCCTCTAAAGGAACAAGAGTCTCCTGTAATCACATTGAGTCCATGATCATCTAAGTCTCCTTGGCCTGTGGAATGACTCTTTTAAAATCTGTGTCTTTTAATGCCATGCCTGATACTATTTGGAGTCATTTTAGAAGACCATAGTCCACCTGTCTAGATATAGAAAAGAATTGCCCTATCTATAAGACCAGATGCTGAGCCTCTCTCCTCCCTTTACATCCTCCATTCATTTGACTGTAGAAATCAATTTTTTCTGGTAGCCTTGATTATGTCAACAAAGTAAAGAGTTCATCTGTGCTGGGTAACTTCTTATACACATGTGCACATGCACAGATAATGCAGCAGAAGAGCAGGAAAGCTACACACATAGAAAGTCATCAAACTCCTGAACACCATCATGAATGCAGAATTTTGTCACCTGCAGAAGCTTTGGTTTTGATCTGAATTACAATAGCCATTTCAGATCTCAGTCTTTTTTTGTCTTATCAGATTGTGTGTGGTAGTTTATTGGTTTCCACTGACTAGGAAAGTTCACTTTTGAGGGTTTTGCAGTGTACTTTTAAAAAAAAATTATTTTATTTTAAATTTTTATAATGTTCTGATGAAATTTCACTGAGAAATTTCGTACTTCAATTTTCTGTTGTCATCTGAGCACAGAACTCTTCACAGTTAGCAACCATCAGCAGAGCATAGTTACATCAGAGCTCACCAGGAACAGTGACTCAGAAGGTGTCAAGTTCTTGCTATAAAATGAACACTCAAAACTGAATTAAAGGTTAAAACCAGACAAGAACTTACCAGAAAAAATGGGATATATATATATTAACACATACGTATTCTATAAATGGTCCCATCACTTTTGTTCAATGGAACTCATAACATAAATCCAAACAAATTTTGTGTGAAAAGAACATTTTCTCCAAAACTTGACAAGATTTTCTTTTGAATGAAATGTTATTAAGTGGTCTCAGAGTTATATGAGTACTAAACATTCAACCATTTTGGTACTTTCAGGGGAAGACACAGACAATCAGAGTCTTTACTCTGGCAAAGCCCTGCAAAATATAATGACTGGAAGTTAAAACAACTTAACTGATAGTAGAAAAACAGCAGTACATTTTTAGTAATGAGGTTATTTATGATACAGGTTACTAAGAGATATGAGAAAAATTTTAGGGAAGGTTTTGTTCCTTTCCAATCAAGATTTAGTATCAACCTCTGGAAGAACCCTCACTCAAGCACCGGAATGCAGAAATTATCTTGTGCTCAACTCAGGAGCCCAACCAGGAGTACCTAGAGCCATCTGAGATGCTCTAGGAGACGTGATCTGGTTTCCAGATGCTGTGCAAGTGCAGATCTGTCTTTAGAGCAGTGTCACAGCTGCTTCTCCTGGATGTGTGTCTCGTACCCTGTGGCATCAAACTGGCTCCAGGTGTTTATGTGTGAGCAGCTTGTACAACAGGAAATGGAGCTGATCTGATAATAGTTGGCTGTTCTGTATTATCTCTTACCATTTTCAGATGAAAATGGAAACCAGATTGCCTTTCATTTTTTTGTTCTGTAACACCAAACTTGCGAATCCATGAAGAGAATTCAGTAACTTTATTCCTGTAAATTTGCAAGAAGATATATGAGCTTGCTTTCTCTAAAACATTCTTAATGGGTTTATTCTGCCTCATAACAAAAGTAAATTTCAAAAGAACATGCATTGTGAAACAGTTTGAATTTAGCCTTCACTAGCAATGGACACACTACTTTCCTGTTGCATTTCTTATCTGGATTTTTTATTCATTTCTGAGTAATGCTATTCATCCAGGAGAGCTCTATGAAAATGTAAGTGTAAATGCTACACAATGTGAGCCAGGGATAAAGAGAGAAGCAGTGGATTCAAGGCTTTTGGGCTATAATGTGCTGCTTTCTAGATAATGGTCTCTCTTGGTGTTATAAAGAAAAGCAAACATATCATTAAGAAAGAGCTCCATAAAAACTGCCTGTCAAATATCTTAAGCTTCATTAGTTTAGATTAATGACTTACTTGATCTACATGACAATAGGTGAAGCAAATCTTTGTTTATTTATTGACAATTCAATGTAATTGTGACATGCATAAACAGGCTTCCTCCTGATTAGTTCCATGTTTTAAAGTAACTTTTGTGTTATAAAACTTGTTAACTACAGTATCATTTTATTGAGCTCTGCTCTGTGAATGATGTGATCTACATTGAAAGGCGTCAATATTGCAGCCATTCCTGGCAGGCACTGGAGCATTATGTACACAGATTGGAGTAGATATCTCATTGTACAAATCCACGGACCCAGAAAATGTCCAGTTATTGAGACTGCACTGAAAGGACAATGTTTTATTCATAGGATCTGTGATGCAAGGTCAGAGAATGAAATCTGAACTAAGTGTAAGGTTCAGATTAGTTTCACGGTTTTGCAGAAGACCTCCCTGAAAGTTAGGTCTCTGAAATCACCAGTCCTTTCCCAAATATCCATGGCAAAGGTTTGTAGCACACAGCAAAGCATTCCCATGAATAAGTTGTTGGGGAGTGATTTCCAGTGTGAAGCTCCTGTACAGCTCTGCAAGAGGGAGACAGAGTGGCAGAAATTAAGTTATACAAGCCTTTTATAACAGAACAACTTTTCCAGAAAATGCTTGTGGACTAACAGTACGAGGATGTTGAATTTTGTCATGTGTTTTTGTTTGTATGAAATAATTTATATTTTGTTTCATTTGCAGTTTGGAGGCCATAGTACCATTGACACACAGTGGTTCTCCCTTGTTCATGAAAGCACATAGCTGAAAGGGATTTTCTTTAGCAGTAGCTATTTTAGGCAGAACAGGTCATGTTGTCTCTTACTATGCCACTTTCATGCTTTCAGTTATAAAGATCTGTTTTCACTGTCTCATAAATTTGCCAACTTGTTTGGGCTGATATTTTATAGATTCAGTGTTGACTTCAGGTTCCAACTCCTGGAAAAAGCCAACCAAAACCTTTCATAAGGATCAAGGTCAAGGCAAAGAAGAGGCCAAAGAAAGGAGGAGTGGGAAAAAAAAAGGGCTTTGCCCAATTTGCACATGGCTGGGTGAACACAAGTGTCCTGAGTCTCATTATTGTTCTGCTGCTGGTAAAAATGACAAAGTAATGTCAAACTGTTATCCCAGGGTTCCACAGCTGACCTGCAAGAACTACTTTGCTTCTATCTTCTCTCTGCTAAAACCTCCAAAGTTCTTCTCCACCTCTGTTGTTGTTGCAGGAAAGAATTTCTTCCATTTTCTTATTTTAAAAACCCTCAAGAGGTCACATGTGAAAACACACATGAGAAAAGCTAATACAGTAAAAATATCAAAACAATTTTTTCTCCTAAATTGTGAAGGAAATGTCTTCAGTAAGATATGTGGGTCCAACAGTTAATCAAATTATAAAAGGGGCATTCACTAAGGTGAGGCTATTGGAGAAAAATACCCTCAAAATTAATTCCTTGTGTCAACATTTATTGCAGAATAGGCCAGAGATATTCCTACTCCAGAGCTAAACTTTACCAGAGCATAAGCCCACAAGACTACTTCCATCAGGAATTCTTAAGCAACTGAAATAAACAACTTCTAAACTATTATCTGTGAATAATAGTCTGTCATTTAAATGACTTGTGTTACCTGAAGAATGGAAAGTGGCAAATACGGCACCAAAATTTTTAAAAGATTTTCTAGATTAACTCAGACAACTACAAACCAATAAATTATATTTATGTAAGAGCAAATCTGTAGGAATATTCCATTTCACAGACTGAGTAATAAAAGAGAAAAACATGATATACTAGGAAAAAGCCAACCTAGCCTTTGCAAGAAGTCATGACTCATGTATCAGTCATCTTTAGAGGAGCCACTGAGCATATGGTTCAGGTGAAAGTATAAGAAACAGATGGTAGGAGTGGGTAGCTGGTTTTCAGAAAGAAAGGAGCTCAGACATATTCTACATGTGAAAAATGTGCCATTCGACATATTCATAAATGGATTTCGCCTGAATGATAAGGAGAGAAAAATCTGAAAACGATCCAGAATTATTTGGGATAATCTAAAGCTGATTGTGAGAAGTTGTCAAGGAACTCAAACTTATAAGTAGATGATAAACAGTTAGATGAAATTTTATGTTAAGAAGTGGAATGTAAAGCCTAGGAAAAGAAATAACCTACAAGTATTAATATAGGATGGTCATCAGCCTAATTGCTACCATTCCAGAAAGAGATTTTTAGCTGCAAACTGTTCTTCAAAACAACAGCTTAGAATTCAGTAGTGTCTATAAATATAACTAGAATCTGAAGAATAATCAGGAAAATAATTAGGAGCATAACAGAATACATAATTATGTCCCAGTGTGTATTAATCATCTATTAATATTTCAAGATTTCATTATTTTAAATTTAAGGACACTGGGGTCCTAGGAATGCCCAAGCAAAAGAAAAAAGTATCATAGAATTACCAAGGATCCAGACAATGACAACAAAAATAAGCAGAGATGTGGATTGTCTTTTGCATAGCTAGAAAGCAAATAAAAATAAAATAATTTTGAAAAATAGGTTACAGCCCAAGTAAGATTTGTAGAATGGAGATGATCAATAGCAAACAACTGACAGTGCAAGTAGTACCACCAAATGAAATTGTCAGAGTGGACTTTGAAAGACACAAGAGGTATACTTTCCATGCACAAAAGGTATGGTTTTTAAAACAAGTTTAGAAGGGGACTTCAGAAATTCAGGCAGGCTAGATCCTCCACACATGATGAGCTGTAACCTCCAGGATAAGTCAGTCAGCTCTTGCTGGAGGCAGGCTCACTCTACTCTCTGCTCAAAGGAGATGTGAGTCTGGGCTCACCATCAATGCCACCCCTTCTGCCTACATTTACACCCAACAGTCAGAAATGAGAAAACTGGAAAATTGAAGTTCTCTGTGCAACTTATTAAAATTCCTTTTGAAATTGTGACATGAGTATTTACTAACATTTATTATAATCATTTTGCCCTTTTCATCTCCTGCAGTGCTCTCCCATTCCTTGTATGAGCACAGGAAGAGTTTGGGAATGGAGCAATGTGCTGTGTATGAAGGCAGCCCTGGTGGAATATGTTTTCCCCGTTTGCAGTTCTCTGGTGAGTTCCACAGAGAACTGCAAGAAAACAGCAGATCAAATGAAGGCAAAATCCCTTGAATACAGCCTGGAGAACCCTCTCCTACTGTACCTTATCTTGTGTGCCAAGGATGTCCTGCAGGCAGATATCCACAAACCTCCTGCCTTTGAACTGCATAGCATCAGCATCGTAATTGCAGGCAGCCTATGGGTGTTAGCTGGAGTGGTGTTTTCCACACTCTGCTCCCCCTTTGGGATGTCTTTCTTAAAGAGGGACTTAACTCCAGCCAGTTTGGTGGCATTCAGGCTCACAACCAAGAGGACATACAGCCACAAAACATCAGGAAGTCACAACAAATCAGAGTTTTTACAGTTCATCACTACTTTTTACAACAGTACCAGGGAATCTGATTAAGGAAAGTCCTAGGAACCTGCAAATTCAGCTGAAGTCAATAAGATTATGTACACTGCTATATGGTGTTAAATGCTGCAAGAGGTCTGATTCTCCTGTGTCTCAAATTCTGCTTGTTAATCCCTGGAAAGATTTGTTTTCACATATATATGTTAACCACTCAGGCTATTGCATAATATTGATGCCACTTTTCAGCTCATAAAAGGGTGATGAAAATAATTAATTAATATTTCTGTGTCACTCAGTTGTGGATATAATGAGTGTCACTGAAAAGAAAAATGTATTCTTCTGTCTTTAAATCTACGTTTTAGCAGCAGATGTGGCCAGATGTTGCAGAAGGAAAGGGAAAACCAAACCCAGATTATTGACTAAATTATTCTTCAGACCATTTTGCATGTTGAATGAGGTAGGCTGTGTGTGAGGAATTAGTTTGTAATGGAAGACAACAGTAAAAGACAATAGTAAAGAAATACATGCACACAACCATACAATGTCAATCCTTATTTTGACATTTCCTAGCTACTAAGAGCTTGCATTGAAAGCCTGCTTTTTAGATGTGTGATTTGTGTGTAATATAAACCATGAGCTTTATATCAGCAATGATTGCTAGAATTTTTTTTTATATATCCATCTGACACTTTCAGTGTAACATTTTTATATGTATTGAAAATAAAAGTATTCAAAGGCAATTTTAGGAACATTCACATTTTATAGTTTAGCCTGTCCAGAGTAGTGCTAGATTTATGCATAATAAAGTCATCACATTCAAAGGAAATAGAGAGTTCAATGGTGGATGGGTTATTGCAGATCAGTGAAAACAGAAAGATTGGTTTTCCCCTTCATATAAGGTCTATATTTAGCAGAGTGTGACCATGCCATCACACCATACAGAAAAAGTGATAAAAGCAAGGCTGTACAACCAGACTACTTATCTTGAAATGAATTCACTTTCTATTATGCCAAAGTGGTGAGAATATTGTTGTCTAGGAATTTTTAATATTTCTAGGTTATACTTCCATTGCTGGCATCCTGGGTAGCAGGAACATATACTCTCTTTCAACAGGTAGAGTCTGAATAATGTTATTTGTAATTTAAAAAAAAAGGAAGGTACTAACCCAATCGCAATAGCCCAGAGTAGAAGCAAAAAAACCTGCTTAAAATTCACCAGTCTCCTCAGGAAATTTGCTGTCTTCTATGATGTCATAGAAGATTCTGTGTTTCAAGAAGAAGAGATTAGGACAGAAAAATTAAAAGTTCTTGGGCTCCAAGATGCGCTGAGAAGAATGGTCATCTGCTGCCTTTACTTCTTCCATGTGATGTTGGTCTGAAGGGAATTGTATTCTCAACACCTCTTTAATTTCTCTGGCAGCATAAAGAAGTAAAATCCATATTCTTCTGTCCTTCAGATGGTAGTCCTAGAGGAAAGGGTTGATTCCTTCAGGAGACTGTTAATGAACTTGGTGGAGCAGTGAACAGGAATTTTTATATATTATGTGTATTTTTCCCATTAAATTAATAGCTGCAATCTATTCTTTCTATCTCTAGTCATCTTTTATGTGGTAGCTAGCTGCCTTGTATCACAAACACCTGGAGGATGAATGTTTGGAGCCTGAAACATTGCTTTCATCCTCTATCCATGTTGAAGATCACACATACAGATTAGTGTAAACACAATACTCTGGATGTGGAGTCAGGGAAGCAATCAGAAGGAACTGCTTGCAGGTCAGGAAGAGCTATGTGGAATTTTCCATGATATTTGTGTATGGAGAAGGGCTTCAGCTGCACAGGCTGTGCACAGAGGTCTGGTCCCTGTGTTCCTACCTCTTCTGTATCACACAGAGTACTGCCCAAACCTGATGTGCTGTGCTGTTTGCCTGTTAGCTGTCCTCTCAGGCAACACCTGAACCAAGTTACTTCACTGAGCTGTTGGTAGTGTTTTCAGTAGGTACCAGAAGCAGCAGGAAGGCACATAGCTGCCTGCATGGCAGGGGCACAGCATCCCTGTTCAGAAGAAAACAGCTTTTTCTAGCTCCAGCAGCTACAAATTTGCTGATCTCAGAAGCAGTGAGGTTTATATCCCTTCCTAACTTAAAACAAATCCTGTTTAACTGAATTTAAAGCACACTTACTGCCAGTATAAATGCATGATCCTTTTCAAATCCTACTAAATCACTGGTCTCAGTGATTTCTCTGGCAAGGAAAAAGCCAACGGAAGCATGGGGCAGATTAGGATGTAGATCCTGTCTGTGAAAGAATGGTCTCATGGACCAGGCAATTGAGACAAGAGTGCATTAAAAGGTCCAGGTCCTCCCTCTGTCTGGTCTGGGAATGTTCCCATTCCTGGAGGGCACAGGGGAACAGACTGAGATATAGTTAGGTGTCTAAGACTTATCTGTCGAGTTGACTGTAGACAGATATTTTGCTCTAAGTGGCCCAGTTCCAGACAAATAAAACATTTTTTTTCCACTCAATAACCCCATATGACAGGACATCCATGAATATCCTTTACTCTAAAGGGAAATGAAGATTGGAAGGCTCAGCCATAAAGAGATGTATGTGCACAGGGGAAGATTTAAGGCCAGCTCTTCATCTGTTTGAGTCAGCACGGCATCAATGACTTCAAGAAAACAATGCCAGTTTAAATTAGCTAAAGGTTCAATATCTAGTGCTATATTGAAATGAATTTTCCCCCCACAAGTCAGGTGTCTAGGTCAGCTACCAAACTAGGAAAAAGGAAAGTTTTCCTCTTAAAGGGTGACTCTGAGTCTAAACCTGACGTTGTGCCAACCATCCGCCCAATGGATCTTGTTCCCATCCCTTTCTCATATCCCAGGGGACCTGCTCAGCTGTGTGGGATATAGAAGGCACCTAAGGCCAAGGGCATTGATTCATCCCATAAGGAAGGGTTTTGAGCAGAAATTATGTTAAAGCCTCTCTTTGGTCAAAACCATAAAAATATACATCAGCCAAAGAGAGACCCAAACCCGTAGCCTCTAATCACATGAACAATCATGCTGGAACCTGCAGAGTTCTGTAAAATGGCCTACTGGATAAAGACCATTATGTTTAATGAAATTTATACAGGTTTTTTCTTTTCTCATTGAGAAAGAACAATAGAATACGTCTAATTCATTTCAGTTTTAAATAAAAGAATGAGTCAGAAGCCACAGACTGATTAGCAAACAGGAAATGGAGAAAGACCTGTGAGTTGTAACTTTGAGACAATATTCTACTGTTAATCTCTTTGAAAAATAATGGAAACAGACTTTAATATTAACCTGTCATTGCATTGTAAAAGGGTCTAGAGAGAACAGTAAGCAGTATCAATGAAATTAATCTAATGATATTTTATTGTTGCCACCGACTAGAAATCCAAAATTCGGCTGACAAAAGGAAAATAGTCTAGAAATTCTTACTAAATTATGTTGTTGCAACAATTTTATAGATTATATTGTGAAGTAAAAAATGTTCATATCTGAATTTAAAAGTTCAGTTTTCATAAGAGCTCTGTTTAGCTTGGTTCTGTGATCCTGCCTTACTGCAAGAATAAATATCAGCAAGTGCTCTTGTCAAAGAGGGTGTGCAATACCTTTCACTATGCTGCTAAAACTCCCTGCCTCTACAACACAGACATGTAAGAAGTGTAAGTCAGGACTGAATCCAAAGCTTTTAAACCCTACATTAGCTTAAGTTTATCTTTATTGAAATACAACATTTGTTTTATAAAACAACAATTAGTGCTCTAATGTAATTTAAATTGCTGCCTCCAAATAAGATGCTAAAAGAAAAAATATATTGTTCCATTGAGATAGTGAATAAACACAAATCTCAAAATAAGAACAAATGGAGGTATTATCCCATGAGAAAGAGCCTTCTGAATCGATCTATTATTTCGCAGCTTGAAATGTGCCACTATTGTACTTCCACTTGATTATGAGTCTTGTTATCACTTCCTCCAGTTGATCCAAACTGAGTGCTTCTGACATTTGCAAAGTTACTCTCATATTCCACTGCACAGCAGGGAAAACCTTGTTAATGAAGAAATAACAAGCAGAAGAAGTGAATAAATATTTAGTTGATGGTAAAGAGTTACATTTGCTGGTATTTAAATGCTGGAAATAATAATTAAAAAAAACCAGCTCAAGCCACAGCAACATGCTTGTTCATGTCCTCTAAAAAGGGGTGCTAGTGGTGTTTTTCTCTGTGCCACAGGGCACTTTCATTTCCTGATTCTATTATACACTAAGTGGCCACCTGAACCTGCCAATGAACTTGTTCTATTGTGTTTTTCTATTTTTAATCCAAAAGGAGTAAACACATTTCTCATCAGATGTGTCACACACTGCTCTACATTGGTGAGATTTATGAAGGTGTCACAGAGTTATTACAGAGCCATTCATTTATAAATAGGTGTCCATTCTTCAGGAAATCATAAATGATAGGAGTATTGCCACCATTTCACAAAATCTGTATCGTAAGAAGGATGTCCATTAGTGATTTTTTTTGACTGCACAATACAGGCACAATTTGTTTTTATCCCTCCCCCATTACTTCAAGGCTTTTTCTCTAGTTTATGATTATGTTCAACCAGATTCCTGAGCTGGATGGTCAACAATAGTAGAGCAAGGAACATAACAACTATTTCAGTAGTCATTTATACATAAAAAATAATGCTTATAAAATTTTGTCTTTAACTAGGCAAGCTGCAGACCCTGAGTCAGCTCTCCTGTTCTGTATATATATTTTAAATGGTCTTTAGAAGTTGATGTAGAGGTACTTTTAACAGATGCTCTTCTTAAAACACCTACCACATTTGCCCAGGAGTGGATATGCATGCTGCTGCAGCCATATGACAATGACATCTCTTACAATCTCCTGTCAAATTTCTTACCAGTGAAGAATCTTTAATATATCATTAATGGCATTTTAAACTAATTTGAGAGAAAAACTTCTTTAGCCAGTCATAGGGAAAACTTGCCTGATAGGAGAATTGCTCCAGAGACATGAGAATTAAAGGCAAAAATCTCAAGTATCAGCATCCTCTAAATTTACAGTTCTTTTAAATTTCATGTGTGATATTATGGCAATGTAATCAGGTCACATTAAAAAAGACTGGAGCATATTTTATGGCTTATTAATCTTTCTTTAATGTTCATTTGGCACATGACAAATCCTGTCAGATTTTTCATTATTCTAATATTTCAAATGTTATTTTTACAATCACCAGCATCAAAACCCAAAAGAAAAATATTTGCTCAGTGGGTTTGATGTCATTAGATTTTGAGTATGTCACCTGACCATCTAAGCTAGAATGAAGAGTCACTTTCCATCCTGTAGGGTTTTTATGATATTTTTAAATTTTTTTTTGTTTATATGTTTGTTTTTTTTCCTGTTTTAGAGTTTTTTTGTTTGTTCATGTGTGTGCATGTGCTTCATTTGCTGTGAGTGACTCAGGGAAAAACACAGAAAAAATCAAAACCACTCACCTTTGCAGATGGCGTCTAATTTCCTTTTAAAACTAGAATAATAGGATGGTTTGAAGGCTTTGAACTCTTGAAATTTGATTTTCATTTGATATAAAGGGGTAACAATGGTATCTTTGTCTGTCATTCTCTCCTATGTCCTCAGCAGAGTTATGATTTTGTTCTGACAGCAGGAGCTTTGTTCCACTTTTGAAGTCCTCTTTCACGCATATAGAACATTGTGTTAGAAAAACAAATGCCTTCACTCTGGCACCAACTTTAACAGCCAAGAAATAACATGAAAAATCCATGTACAGACTCCAAACAGCAAATGGGATTGATTGACGTATGTTTAAAATAGATCCCTTTCTGCACTTTAACTGATTTCCATGCCCAATCTTTGAAGTCTAAGAAGCACCCAGGAGTGTAAAGTCTGCCTGGGCTCCAAAAGGAGGGTTGTGCCTGCATGTGTGGTGTGTCAGATGAGAACTTTCTACTCACCTTTGCAAGGGACCGCCCTTAGATACAGAAGGATTCTTGCTCCCTATGCTGAGCTGTTTACAAACTACTGCAAAAATATGTGTTGGCAAATATCTTTCAAAACCATAAAAATGCTCTGTGGATCTTCTCTAAACCTGTGGATGGGGCCAGAGGTTCCACACACTGTCTCTGACAGCACAACAATTAGCACAAAAACCTAATGCAGCCAAATGGATTTAATGAAATGCAAGAGGGGATGTTTTTTCTGATTCATCCACTCTCCATCATGAAGCCATGCTCCTCTCCACATCTTCCCACTGCTCCTGTTATTGCAGAAGGTGTAGGTCTCTTTTTTGCTGCTGCAATGCTGTGTCCCTGTGTCCACAGTTCTCTTCTTCTCTCCATCTTCACATTTAGATGTATACACACATTTCTATTCTTCTCTCTTTTGTGGGTTTTTATTTATACTAGTCACTAATACAGTGGTTCCTCAGATTTATGCATGAAAATATTACTTTTTCTTTGTTCATGTCCCTCTTAAAACACTCATCTCCAGCCCTATTTACCAGACCTGTTATTCATTCACTAAGAAAACAAATCAGACAATTCTGATGGAAATGTGCAGTCACATTTCAGCTGCTGGTCAGCATCAGAGAGAAATCCTACTACACTTGTCTCTCTTTTTCTGTCTATTTTACTCTGAAGACAAGAAGGAAAAGCTCCAATAAGTGCACCAGAGAGAAAGAACTCAAACAAACCCACAAAGATTCCTAAACATCATTGCATTAAAAGAGCAAGTCAGCAGTACCTTTAGCTTGAATCCAGCTTTTCTTAATTGTTTCATGTTGTAGCAGGGAATAGGTTTTAATAATGCCTAGATCTACTACTTGCTTTTCCAGCTGAACATATACCAAGCTCCTCGGGGCAAAGACAAGTTTCTTGTTCTGTATAGATCTGCTCAATAAGTAAATAATAAATGGTTTGTCTCAGGGGCATTAACAGCAATCAATTTTACCCTATTTTTAATGTGATGATATCAGCTATGTTGTCATACTGAGTTAGATATGGGCAAATGTCAATCTCTTCTTAGTAATACCTGATAGATTAGACGTTGCTCAAAATGTATTTGTGGAAAAGGAGACCTAATTCTGCTGTTTTTTTT